>JAULJE010000220.1:0-26179 GCA_030846915.1 Cnephaeus nilssonii
GGGGCCCACGGGGCGGGCTTAATTGATCCCGGTGAAAATGATTTGGCCGGGGGACCAGCTGGAGTGATAAACCATGGATTAGTTCTGAATTAGGGTTAAGAATTGGGGCTCTGTTCATTTTTAGGTTAGGATAAGGTTTGGCTAGGTGGGGTTCAGGCTCAGGGGGGCTGGGTTGGGGTTTGGGGTTAGGGGGTTTAGGGAAGGTTGGTCCAGTGGTAATTTGGCATTCACAATGAATGAGCTTCAATCAGGGAAAATTTTTGGTGTTAGCACTCAGAATTTTACGACTCCAGATGGGGAAATTTTTAGAAATGTGCTCACAAAATGGGAAATACAATTCCAAAAAAGATATCTGAACAGCACAATTTTGTCAGGGGAAATTTTGTTCAAACAGCTGAGAAACAGTGGACACTTTACATTTTTTTTTTCCCCCGTAAAAGGGGGTTGGCGTTTTGGGGAAAAGTTTTGGTGAAACACTAAAAAACCCCATTTTCCAGAGAAACGAACAGTTAAAGTTAGAACACTAGAAAAAAAAATTTATTTAGGCTGGGGTTTCCCAAATAATGTTTTACTGTCCCTTTTAAAAACCGGTATGACACCCGTTTTTAAAAGAAAAGTCTCATTGCTCAAAACAACAGACCAGGGAAGGGCAGGTGTCTCAGAACCCCTGGAATACGTTTTAAAAAACCAAACACTCTACTGAATTTTGAAATACTGGAATTTGTACCAAAAACCGTGAAAGGAGGATAGACGTAAAGTGGAATAATGTTGAAAGTGGGTATATTTTGAAAAAAAGGTTTTTTACCAAAATTTAGAATTCACAATGAAAAAGTTTGAGACCCTGGAAAGAGGACTCCAACTGGGGAAAATTCACATATAACCCTGGGTTAAATCTAAGAAAGTGCTTCAAACACTAGGAATACGTGAATAAAGGGCCTTAATATCTGTAACACATTGTTCCCCTGACAGGAAATCGTGTTCAAAGAACATAGAACCGAGTTGGATACTGGTTACATTTATTTTCCGGGACAATGAGTTGGCGATTTTGAAAGAAGCCTGGTTAGGCCATTAAACCGGATGTGATGACGTCACCAAGGGGGAGGGCCACGTGTGCAGGCTTAATTGATCCCAGGTGATAATGATTTGGCCAGGGGACCAGCTGGGAGTGATGACGTCATCGAGATTAGTTCTGCTAAGTTGAAATGGGGTTTAAGGTTAGAAATGGATTGGTCAGGCTAGTTGGGTGGTTATTGGTTAAGGTTTGGAAATTAGTCAGTGTATAAGTTGGACCGGAATGAGGAACTCAATGGGTTTCAGAACTAGACTAGCAGTTAAATGGTGCTGAATAGGTTATATTTGTAAGTTAAGGAAAGGGTTAAGCATGAGTAGTTGGTATCTGAATACTTCACATGACATTTGGGTTGAGACTGACTTAGACCAGATAGGACAAGGAAGTGCTCACTAGGATCTATTCCATAGACGATTTGGCCAATCAGGGAATTGTTCAAAGTGGAAGGAGTGTGACACTGTTTACATTTATTTTTCCCGTCAAAAGGAGTTGGCGTTTTCGGGAAAACGTTTTGGTGAAACCTGAAAAACTCATTTTCCTAGAGCTATCGAACAGTATGAAAGTATTGAGAACACTATGAAATAAAAATGTTAGTTAGGCTAGGGTTCCAAGTAATGTTTTACTGTGCCTTTTAAAAGCCGGTATGACACCCGTGTTAAAATGAAAAGTCTCATTGCTCAAAACAACAGACCAGGGGAATGGCAGAGTGTCTCTAGAACTCCTGGAATACGTTTTAGAACTCGAAATTCTCTACTGAATTTTGAAATACTGAGAATTTGTATCCAAAGAGCTGTGAAAGTTAGGATAGACTGTCAAGTGGTAATAATGTTGAAAGTGCTGGTATATTTGTAAAAAAGGTTGTTTTACCAAATTAGAATTCACAATGAAAAAGCTTGAGACCCTGGAAGAGAGAGACTCCAACTCGGGAAATTCACACTGATAACCTAGGTTAATATCTAAGAAGTGCTTCAAACACTAGGAATACGTGAATAAAGGCCTTATATCTGTAACACATTGTTTCCTGACAAGGAAATCGTGTTCAAAGAACATAGAACCGAGTTGGATACTGGTTACATTTCTTATTCCGGACAATGAGTTGGCGATTTTGAAAGAACCTGGTTAGGCCATTAAACCGGATGTGATGACGTCACCAAGGGGGAGGGCCACGTGTGCAGGCTTAATTGATCCCAGGTGTAATGATTTGGCCAGGGGACCAGCTGGGAGTGATGACGTCATCGAGATTAGTTCTGTATTAGGGTTAGAGAATTGGGGCTCTGTCATGGTTAGGTTAGGATAAGGTTTTGGGCTAGGTAGGGTTCAGGTCAGGTGTGGGCTAGGTTAGGGTTTGGGTTAGAGGGTTAGGGAAAGGGTTAGTCGCAGTGTAGTAATGTTGGCTATTCACAATGAATGAGCTTCAATATGAAATTTGGTGTTACATCAGAACTACGACCAGATAGGGAATATTTAGAAATGTGCTCACAATAGAATACATATTCAATAGGAGATTACAGCACAATTTCGGGAAATCTGTTCAACACTGAAGCGAGTGGACATGTTTATTTTTTCCTCAAGAGTGCGTTTCGGAAAACGTTGGTGAAAACTGAAAACTCATTTCTAGAGCATGAACATATGAAAGTATGAGAACACTATAATAAAAATTAGTATAGGGTTCCAAGTAGTTTTACTGTGCCTTAAGCCTATACACCGTTAAAATAAAGTCTCATTCTCAAAAGACGGAATGAGGTCTCTAGACTCTGAACGTTTTAGAATCGAACATCTCTACTGAATTTTGAAATACTGAGAATTTGTATCCAAAGAGCTGTGAAAGGTAGGATAGACTGTCAAGTGGTAATAATGTTGAAAGTGCTGGTATATTTGTAAAAAAGGTTGTTTTTACCAAATTAGAATTCACAATGAAAAAGCTGAGACCCTGGAAGAGAGAGACTCCAACTCGGGAAATTCACACTGATAACCTAGGTTAATATCTAAGAAAGTGCTTCAAACACTAGGAATACGTGAATAAAGGGCCTTAATATCTGTAACACATTGTTTCCTGACAAGGAAATCGTGTTCAAAGAACATAGAACCGAGTTGGATACTGGTTACATTTCTTATTCCGGGACAATGAGTTGGCGATTTTGAAAGAAGCCTGGTTAGGCCATTAAACCGGATGTGATGACGTCACCAAGGGGGAGGGGCCACGTGT
Source organism: Cnephaeus nilssonii (assembly GCA_030846915.1). Classification (NCBI taxonomy): domain Eukaryota; kingdom Metazoa; phylum Chordata; class Mammalia; order Chiroptera; family Vespertilionidae; genus Cnephaeus; species Cnephaeus nilssonii. The sequence continues at coordinate 3,276 of JAULJE010000220.1, forward strand.
GCAGGCTTAATTGATCCCAGGTGATAATGATTTGGCCAGGGGACCAGCTGGGAGTGATGACGTCATCGAGATTAGTTCTGCTATTAGGGTTAGAGAATTGGGGCTCTGTTCATGGTTAGGGTTAGGATAAGGTTTTGGGCTAGGTAGGGTTCAGGCTCAGGTGTGGGCTAGGTTTAGGGTTTGGGTTAGAGGGTTAGGGACAGGGTTACGTCGCAGTGTAGTAATGTTGCTATTCACAATGAATGAGCTTCAATCACTGGACTTTGGTGTGTAGCACTCAGAACTTACGACTCCAGACTAGGAAATATTTAGAAATTGCTTCACACAATAGGAATACATATTCCAATAGACTGAGTATCTGAACAGCACAATTTGTCACTGGAAATCTTGTTCAAACAGCTGAGAAGCGAGTGTGACACTGTTTACATTTATTTTTCCCGTCAAAAGGAGTTGGCGTTTTCGGGAAAACGTTTTGGTGAAACACTGAAAAACTCATTTTCCTAGAGCTATCGAACAGTATGAAAGTATTGAGAACACTATGAAATAAAAATGTTAGTTAGGCTAGGGTTCCAAGTAATGTTTTACTGTGCCTTTTAAAAGCCGGTATGACACCCGTGTTAAAATGAAAAGTCTCATTGCTCAAAACAACAGACAGGGGAATGGCAGAGTGTCTCTAGAACTCCTGGAATACGTTTTAGAACTCGAACATCTCTACTGAATTTGAAATACTGAGAATTTGTATCCAAAGCGCTGTGAAAGGTAGGATAGACTGTCAAGTGGTAATAATGTTGAAAGTGCTGGTATATTGTAAAAAAGGTTGTTTACCAAATTAGAATTCACAATGAAAAAGCTTGAGACCTGGAAGAGAGAGACTCCACTCGGAAATTCAACTGATAACCTAGGTTAATATCTAAGAAAGTGCTTCAAACATAGGAATACGTGAATAAAGGGCCTTAATATCTGTAACCATTGTTTCCTGACAAGGAAATCGTGTTCAAAGAACATAGAACCGAGTTGGATACTGGTTACATTTTTATTCCGGACAATGAGTTGGCATTTTGAAAGAAGCCTGGTTAGGCCATTAAACCGGATGTGATGACGTCACCAAGGGGAGGGGCCACGTGGCAGGCTTAATTGATCCCAGGTGATAATGATTTGGCCAGGGGACCAGCTGGAGTAATGACGTCATCGAGATTAGTTCTGTATTAGGTTAGAGAATTGGGGCTCTGTTCATGGTTAGGTTAGGATAAGGTTTGGCTAGTAGGGTTCAGGTCAGGTGTGGGCTAGGTTTAGGGTTTGGGTTAGAGGGTTAGGGACAGGGTTACCGTCGCAGTGTAGTAATGTTGGCTATTCACAATGAATGAGCTTCAATCATGGACAATTTGGTGTGTAGCACTCAGAACTTACGACTCCAGACTAGGAAATATTAGAAATGTGCTTCACACAATAGGAATACATATTCCAATAGACTGAGTATCTGAACAGCACAATTTTGTCACGGGAAATCTTGTTCAAACAGCTGAGAAGCGAGTGTGACACTGTTTACATTTATTTTTCCCTCAAAAGGAGTTGGCGTTTTCGGGAAAAGTTTTGGTGAAACACTGAAAAACTCATTTTCCTAGAGCTATCGAACAGTATGAAAGTATTGAGAACACTATGAAATAAAAATGTTAGTTAGGCTAGGGTTCCAAGTAATGTTTTACTGTGCCTTTTAAAAGCCGGTATGACACCCGTGTTAAAATGAAAAGTCTCATTGCTCAAAACAACAGACCAGGGGAATGGCAGAGTGTCTCTAGAACTCCTGGAATACGTTTTAGAACTCGAACATCTCTATGAATTTTGAAATACTGAGAATTTGTATCCAAAGGCTGTGAAAGGTAGGATAGACTGTCAAGTGGTAATAATGTTGAAAGTGCTGGTATATTGTAAAAAAGTTGTTTTACCAATTAGAATTCACAATGAAAAGCTTGAGACCTGGAAGAGAGAGACTCCAACTCGGGAAATTCACACTGATAACTGGTTAATATCTAAGAAATGCTTCAAACACTAGGAATACGTGAATAAAGGGCCTTAATATCTGTAACACATTGTTTCCTGACAAGGAAATCGTGTTCAAAGAACATAGAACCGAGTTGGATACTGGTTAATTTCTTATTCCGGGACAATGAGTTGGCGTTTTGAAAGAAGCCTGGTTAGGCCATTAAACCGGATGTGATGACGTCACCAAGGGGGAGGGGCCACGTGGCAGGCTTAATTGATCCCAGGTGATAATGATTTGGCCAGGGACCAGCTGGGAGTGATGACGTCATCGAGATTAGTTCTGCTATTAGGGTTAGAGAATTGGGGCTCTGTTCATGGTTAGGGTTAGGATAAGGTTTGGGCTAGGTAGGGTTCAGGCTCAGGTGTGGGCTAGGTTTAGGGTTTGGGTTAGAGGGTTAGGAAGGGTTAAGGTCGCAGTGTAGTAATGTTGGCTATTCACAATGAATGAGCTTCAATCACTGGACAATTTGTGTGTAGCACTCAGAACTTACGATCCAGACTAGGGAAAATTTAGAAATGTGCTTCACACAATAGGAATACATATTCCAATAGACTGAGTATCTGAACAGCACAATTTTGTCACGGGAAATCTGTTCAAACAGCTGAGAAGCGAGTGTGACACTGTTTACATTTATTTTTCCCGTCAAAAGGAGTTGGCGTTTTCGGAAAACGTTTTGGTGAAACACTGAAAAACTCATTTTCCTAGAGCTATCGAACAGTATGAAAGTATTGAGAACACTATGAAATAAAAATGTTAGTTAGGCTAGGGTTCCAAGTAATGTTTTACTGTGCCTTTTAAAAGCCGGTATGACACCCGTGTTAAAATGAAAAGTCTCATTGCTCAAAACAACAGACCAGGGGAATGGCAGAGTGTCTCTAGAACTCCTGGAATACGTTTTAGAACTCGAACATCTCTACTGAATTTTGAAATACTGAGAATTTGTATCCAAAGAGCTGTGAAAGGTAGGATAGACTGTCAAGTGGTAATAATGTTGAAAGTGCTGGTATATTTGTAAAAAAGGTTGTTTTACCAAATTAGAATTCACAATGAAAAAGCTTGAGACCCTGGAAGAGAGAGACTCCAACTCGGGAAATTCACACTGATAACCTAGGTTAATATCTAAGAAAGTGCTTCAAACACTAGGAATACGTGAATAAAGGGCCTTAATATCTGTAACACATTGTTTCCTGACAAGGAAATCGTGTTCAAAGAACATAGAACCGAGTTGGATACTGGTTACATTTCTTATTCCGGGACAATGAGTTGGCGATTTTGAAAGAAGCCTGGTTAGGCCATTAAACCGGATGTGATGACGTCACCAAGGGGGAGGGGCCACGTGGCAGGCTTAATTGATCCCAGGTGATAATGATTTGGCCAGGGGACCAGCTGGGAGTGATGACGTCATCGAGATTAGTTCTGTATTAGGGTTAGAGAATTGGGGCTCTGTTCATGGTTAGGGTTAGGATAAGGTTTTGGGCTAGGTAGGGTTCAGGCTCAGGTGTGGGCTAGGTTTAGGGTTTGGGTTAGAGGGTTAGGGACAGGGTTACGGTCGCAGTGTAGTAATGTTGGCTATTCACAATGAATGAGCTTCAATCACTGGACAATTTGGTGTGTAGCACTCAGAACTTACGACTCCAGACTAGGGAAATATTTAGAAATGTGCTTCACACAATAGGAATACATATTCCAATAGACTGAGTATCTGAACAGCACAATTTTGTCACTGGGAAATCTTGTTCAAACAGCTGAGAAGCGAGTGTGACACTGTTTACATTTATTTTTCCCGTCAAAAGGAGTTGGCGTTTTCGGGAAAACGTTTTGGTGAAACACTGAAAAACTCATTTTCCTAGAGCTATCGAACAGTATGAAAGTATTGAGAACACTATGAAATAAAAATGTTAGTTAGGCTAGGGTTCCAAGTAATGTTTTACTGTGCCTTTTAAAAGCCGGTATGACACCCGTGTTAAAATGAAAAGTCTCATTGCTCAAAACAACAGACCAGGGGAATGGCAGAGTGTCTCTAGAACTCCTGGAATACGTTTTAGAACTCGAACATCTCTACTGAATTTTGAAATACTGAGAATTTGTATCCAAAGAGCTGTGAAAGGTAGGATAGACTGTCAAGTGGTAATAATGTTGAAAGTGCTGGTATATTTGTAAAAAAGGTTGTTTTACCAAATTAGAATTCACAATGAAAAAGCTTGAGACACTGGAAGAGAGAGACTCCAACTCGGGAAATTCACACTGATAACCTAGGTTAATATCTAAGAAAGTGCTTCAAACACTAGGAATACGTGAATAAAGGGCCTTAATATCTGTAACACATTGTTTCCTGACAAGGAAATCGTGTTCAAAGAACATAGAACCGAGTTGGATACTGGTTACATTTCTTATTCCGGGACAATGAGTTGGCGATTTTGAAAGAAGCCTGGTTAGGCCATTAAACCGGATGTGATGACGTCACCAAGGGGGAGGGGCCACGTGTGCAGGCTTAATTGATCCCAGGTGATAATGATTTGGCCAGGGGACCAGCTGGGAGTGATGACGTCATCGAGATTAGTTCTGCTATTAGGGTTAGAGAATTGGGGCTCTGTTCATGGTTAGGGTTAGGATAAGGTTTTGGGCTAGGTAGGGTTCAGGCTCAGGTGTGGGCTAGGTTTAGGGTTTGGGTTAGAGGGTTAGGGACAGGGTTACGGTCGCAGTGTAGTAATGTTGGCTATTCACAATGAATGAGCTTCAATCACTGGACAATTTGGTGTGTAGCACTCAGAACTTACGACTCCAGACTAGGGAAATATTTAGAAATGTGCTTCACACAATAGGAATACATATTCCAATAGACTGAGTATCTGAACAGCACAATTTTGTCACTGGGAAATCTTGTTCAAACAGCTGAGAAGCGAGTGTGACACTGTTTACATTTATTTTTCCCGTCAAAAGGAGTTGGCGTTTTCGGGAAAACGTTTTGGTGAAACACTGAAAAACTCATTTTCCTAGAGCTATCGAACAGTATGAAAGTATTGAGAACACTATGAAATAAAAATGTTAGTTAGGCTAGGGTTCCAAGTAATGTTTTACTGTGCCTTTTAAAAGCCGGTATGACACCCGTGTTAAAATGAAAAGTCTCATTGCTCAAAACAACAGACCAGGGGAATGGCAGAGTGTCTCTAGAACTCCTGGAATACGTTTTAGAACTCGAACATCTCTACTGAATTTTGAAATACTGAGAATTTGTATCCAAAGAGCTGTGAAAGGTAGGATAGACTGTCAAGTGGTAATAATGTTGAAAGTGCTGGTATATTTGTAAAAAAGGTTGTTTTACCAAATTAGAATTCACAATGAAAAAGCTTGAGACACTGGAAGAGAGAGACTCCAACTCGGGAAATTCACACTGATAACCTAGGTTAATATCTAAGAAAGTGCTTCAAACACTAGGAATACGTGAATAAAGGGCCTTAATATCTGTAACCATTGTTTCCTGACAAGGAAATCGTGTTCAAAGAACATAGAACCGAGTTGGATACTGGTTACATTTATTATTCCGGGACAATGAGTTGGCCATTTTGAAAGAAGCCTGGTTAGGCCATTAAACCGGATGTGATGACGTCACCAAGGGGGAGGGGCCACGTGGGCAGGCTTAATTGATCCCAGGTGATAATGATTTGGCCAGGGGACCAGCTGGGAGTAATGACGTCATCGAGATTAGTTCTGGTATTAGGGTTAGAGAATTGGGGCTCTGTTCATGGTTAGGATTAGGATAAGGTTTTGGGCTAGGTAGGGTTCAGGATCAGGTGTGGGCTAGGTTTAGGGTTTGGGTTAGAGGGTTAGGGACAGGGTTACCGTCGCAGTGTAGTAATGTTGGCTATTCACAATGAATGAGCTTCAATCACTGGACAATTTGGTGTGTAGCACTCAGAACTTACGACTCCAGACTAGGGAAATATTTAGAAATGTGCTTCACACAATAGGAATACATATTCCAATAGACTGAGTATCTGAACAGCACAATTTTGTCACTGGGAAATCTTGTTCAAACAGCTGAGAAGCGAGTGTGACACTGTTTACATTTATTTTTCCCCGTCAAAAGGAGTTGGCGTTTTCGGGAAAACGTTTTGGTGAAACACTGAAAAACTCATTTTCCTAGAGCTATCGAACAGTATGAAAGTATTGAGAACACTATGAAATAAAAATGTTAGTTAGGCTAGGGTTCCAAGTAATGTTTTACTGTGCCTTTTAATAGCCGGTATGACACCCGTGTTAAAATGAAAAGTCTCATTGCTCAAAACAACAGACCAGGGGAATGGCAGAGTGTCTCTAGAACTCCTGGAATACGTTTTAGAACTCGAACATCTCTACTGAATTTTGAAATACTGAGAATTTGTATCCAAAGAGCTGTGAAAGGTAGGATAGACTGTCAAGTGGAAATAATGTTTAAAGTGCTGGTATATTTGTAAAAAAGGTTGTTTTACCAAATTAGAATTCACAATGAAAAAGCTTGAGACCTGGAAGAGAGAGACTCCAACTCGGGAAATTCACACTGATAACCTCGGTTAATATCTAAGAAAGTGCTTCAAACACTAGGAATACGTGAATAAAGGGCCTTAATATCTGTAACACATTGTTTCCTGACAAGGAAATCGTGTTCAAAGAACATAGAACCGAGTTGGATACTGGTTACATTTATTATTCCTGGACAATGAGTTGGCGATTTTGAAAGAAGCCTGGTTAGGCCATTAAACCGGATGTGATGACGTCACCAAGGGGGAGGGGCCACGTGGGCAGGCTTAATTGATCCCAGGTGATAATGATTTGGCCAGGGGACCAGCTGGGAGTGATGAAGTCATCGAGATTAGTTCTGGTATTAGGGTTAGAGAATTGGGGCTCTGTTCATGGTTAGGATTAGGATAAGGTTTTGGGCTAGGTAGGGTTCAGGATCAGGTGTGGGCTAGGTTTAGGGTTTGGGTTAGAGGGTTAGGGACAGGGTTACCGTCGCAGTGTAGTAATGTTGGCTATTCACAATGAATGAGCTTCAATCACTGGACAATTTGGTGTGTAGCACTCAGAACTTACGACTCCAGACTAGGGAAATATTTAGAAATGTGCTTCACACAATAGGAATACATATTCCAATAGACTGAGTATCTGAACAGCACAATTTTGTCACTGGGAAATCTTGTTCAAACAGCTGAGAAGCGAGTGTGACACTGTTTACATTTATTTTTCCCGTCAAAAGGAGTTGGCGTTTTCGGGAAATCGTTTTGGTGAAACACTGAAAAACTCATTTTCCTAGAGCTATCGAACAGTATGAAAGTATTGAGAACACTATGAAATAAAAATGTTAGTTAGGCTAGGGTTCCAAGTAATGTTTTACTGTGCCTTTTAATAGCCGGTATGACACCCCGTGTTAAAATGAAAAGTCTCATTGCTCAAAACAACAGACCAGGGGAATGGCAGAGTGTCTCTAGAACTCCTGGAATACGTTTTAGAACTCGAACATCTCTACTGAATTTTGAAATACTGAGAATTTGTATCCAAAGCGCTGTGAAAGGTAGGATAGACTGTCAAGTGTAATAATGTTGAAAGTGCTGGTATATTTGTAAAAAAGGTTGTTTTACCAAATTAGAATTCACAATGAAAAAGCTAGGACCTGGAAGAGAGAGACTCCAACTCGGGAAATTCACATGATAACCTAGGTTAATATCTAAGAAAGTGCTTCAAACACTAGGAATACGTGAATAAAGGGCCTTAATATCTGTAACACATTGTTTCCTGACACGGAAATCGTGTTCAAAGAACATAGAACCGAGTTGGATACTGGTTACATTTATTATTCCGGGAGAATGAGTTGGCGATTTTGAAAGAGGCCTGGTTAGGCCATTAAACCGGATGTGATGACGTCACCAAGGGGAGGGGCCACGTGGGCAGGCTTAATTGATCCCAGGTGATAATGATTTGGCCAGGGGACCAGCTGGGAGTGATGACGTCATCGAGATTAGTTCTGGTATTAGGGTTAGAGAATTGGGGCTCTGTTCATGGTTAGGGTTAGGATAAGGTTTTGGGCTAGGTAGGGTTCAGGCTCAGGTGTGGGCTAGGTTTAGGGTTTGGGTTAGAGGGTTAGGGACAGGGTTACGGTCACAGTGTAGTAATGTTGGCTATTCACAATGAATGAGCTTCAATCACTGGACAATTTGGTGTGTAGCACTCAGAACTTACGACTCCAGACTAGGGAAATATTTAGAAATGTGCTTCACACAATAGGAATACATATTCCAATAGACTGAATATCTGAACAGCACAATTTTGTCACTGGGAAATCTTGTTCAAACAGCTGAGAACCTAGTGTGACATTCTTTACATTTATTTTTCCCGTCAAAAGGAGTTGGCGTTTTCGGGAAAAGGTTTTGGTGAAACACTGAAAAACTCATTTTCCTAGAGCTATCGAACAGTATGAAAGTTTAGAACACTATGAAATAAAAATGTTAGTTTTGCTAGGGTTCCAAGTAATGTTTTACTGTGCCTTTAAAAAGCCGGTATGACACCCGTGTTAAAATGAAAAGCTCATTGCTCAAAACAACAGACCAGGGGAATGGCAGAGTGTCTCTAGAACTCCTGGAATACGTTTTAGAACCCGAACATCTCTACTGAATTTTGAAATACTGAGAATTTGTATCCAAAGCGCTGTGAAAGGTAGGATAGACTGTCAAGTGGTAATAATGTTGAAAGTGCTGGTATATTTGTAAAAAAGGTTGTTTTACCAAATTAGAATTCACAATGAAAAGCTTGAGACACTGGAAGAGAGAGACTCCAACTCGGGAAATTCACAATGATAACCTAGGTTAATATCTAAGAAAGTGCTTCAAACACTAGGAATACGTGAATAAAGGGCCTTAATATCTGTAACACATTGTTTCCTGACAAGGAAATCGTGTTCAAAGAACATAGACGGAGTTGGATACTGGTTACATTTATTATTCCGGGACAATTAGTTGGCGATTTGAAAGAGGCCTGGTTAGGCCATTAAACCTGATGTGATGACGTCACCAAGGGGGAGGGGCCACGTGGGCAGGCTTAATTGATCCCAGGTGATAATGATTTGGCCAGGGGACCAGCTGGGAGTGATGACGTCATCGAAATTAGTTCTGGTATTAGGGTTAGAGAATTGGGGCTCTGTTCATGGTTAGGGTTAGGATAAGGTTTTGGGCTAGGTAGGGTTCAGCTCAGGTGTGGGCTAGGTTTAGGGTTTGGGTTAGAGGGTTAGGGACAGGGTTACGGTCACAGTGTAGTAATGTTGGCTATTCACAATGAATGAGCTTCAATCACTGGACAATTTGGTGTGTAGCACTCAGAACTTACGACTCCAGACTAGGGAAATATTTAGAAATGTGCTTCACACAATAGGAATACACATTCCAATAACTGAATATCTGAACAGCACAATTTTGTCACGGGAAATCTTGTTCAAACAGCTGAGAACCTAGTGTGACTTCTTTACATTTATTTTTCCCGTCAAAAGGTGTTGGCGTTTTCGGAAAAGGTTTGGTGAAACACTGAAAAACTCATTTTCCAGAGCTATCGAACAGTATGAAAGTATTGAGAACACTATGAAATAAAAATGTTAGTTTTGCTAGGGTTCCAAGTATGTTTTACTGTGCCTTTAAAAAGCCGGTATGACACCCGTGTTAAATGAAAGATCATTGTCAAAACAACAGACCAGGGGAATGGCAGAGTGTCTCTAGAACTCTGGAATACGTTTTAAAACCCGAACATCTCTATGAATTTTGAAATACTGAGAATTTGTATCCAAAGCGCTGTGAAAGGTAGGATAGACTGTCAAGTGGTAATAATGTTGAAAGTGCTGGTATATTGTAAAAAAGGTTGTTTTACCAAATTAGAATTCACAATGAAAAGCTTGAGACACTGGAAGAGAGAGACTCCAACTCGGGAAATTCACAATATAACCTAGGTAATATCTAAGAAAGTGCTTCAAACACTAGGAATAGTGAATAAAGGGCCTTAATATCTGTAACACATTGTTTCCTGACAGGGAATCGTGTTCAAAGAACATAGAACCGAGTTGGATACTGGTTACATTTATTATTCCGGGAAAGTTGGCGATTTGAAAGAGGCCTGGTTAGGCCATTAAACCGATGTGATGACGTCACCAAGGGGGAGGGGCCACGTGGGCAGGCTTAATTGATCCCAGGTGATAAGATTTGGCCAGGGACCAGCTGGGAGTGATGACGTCATCGAATTAGTTCTGGTATTAGGGTTAGAGAATGGGGCTCTGTCATGGTTAGGGTTAGGATAAGGTTTTGGCTAGGTAGGGTTCAGGCTCAGGTGTGGCTAGGTTTAGGGTTTGGGTTAGAGGGTTGGACAGGGTTACGGTCACGTGTAGTAATGTTGGCTATTCACAATGAATGAGCTTCAATCACTGGACAATTGTGTGTAGCACTCAGAACTTGACTCCAACTAGGAATTAGAAAGGCTTCAACATGGATCCATTCAAGCTGAATATCGAGCACATTTTGTCACTGGAATCTTGTCAACAGCTGACGTGTGTTAATTATTTCCCGCAAGGGTTGCGTTTCGGAAGGTTGGTAACATGAAACTCATTTCAGAGCTATCGAAAGTATAAAGTTTAAACACTATGAATAAAATTTAGTTTTGCTAGGGTCATATGTTTTATGCCTTTAAAAGCGGTATGACAGTTAAATGAAAGCTTGCTCAACAGACCAGGAATGGAGTCTCTAGACTCGGAATGTTTTAACCGAAATCTCTATGAATTTGAAATAGAGAATTTGTTCCAAGTGTGAAAGGTAGAAGACTGAAGTGGAATATGTTGAAATGTGGTATGTAAAAGGTGTTTACAATTAGATTCATGAAATGGTGAAGAGAGAGACTCATGGAAATTCACAATATAACTAGGTTATATTAAAGTGCTTCAAACACTAGAATGTGAATAAAGGGCCTTAATATCTGTACAATGTTCTGAAGGAATCGGTTCAAGACATAACGAGTTGGTGTTACATTTATTATTCCGGGAGAATGAGTTGGCGATTTTGAAAGAGGCCTGGTTAGGCCATTAAACCGGATGTGATGACGTCACCAAGGGGGAGGGGCCACGTGGGCAGGCTTAATTGATCCCAGGTGATAATGATTTGGCCAGGGGACCAGCTGGGAGTGATGACGTCATCGAGATTAGTTCTGGTATTAGGGTTAGAGAATTGGGGCTCTGTTCATGGTTAGGGTTAGGATAAGGTTTTGGGCTAGGTAGGGTTCAGGCTCAGGTGTGGGCTAGGTTTAGGGTTTGGGTTAGAGGGTTAGGGACAGGGTTACGGTCACAGTGTAGTAATGTTGGCTATTCACAATGAATGAGCTTCAATCACTGGACAATTTGGTGTGTAGCACTCAGAACTTACGACTCCAGACTAGGGAAATATTTAGAAATGTGCTTCACACAATAGGAATACACATTCCAATAGACTGAATATCTGAACAGCACAATTTTGTCACTGGGAAATCTTGTTCAAACAGCTGAGAACCTAGTGTGACATTCTTTACATTTATTTTTCCCGTCAAAAGGTGTTGGCGTTTTCGGGAAAAGGTTTTGGTGAAACACTGAAAAAACTCATTTTCCTAGAGCTATCGAACAGTATGAAAGTGTTCAGAACACTATGAAATAAAAATGTTAGTCAGGCTAGGGTTCCAAGTAATGTTTTACTGTGCCTTTAAAAAGCCGGTATGACACCCGTGTTAAAATGAAAAGACTCATTGCTCAAAACAACAGACCAGGGGAATGGCAGAGTGTCTCTAGAACTCCTGGAATACGTTTTAGAACCCGAACATCTCTACTGAATTTTGAAATACTGAGAATTTGTATCCAAAGCGCTGTGAAAGGTAGGATAGACTGTCAAGTGGTAATAATGTTGAAAGTGCTGGTATAATTGTAAAAAAGGTTGTTTTACCAAATTAGAATTCACAATGAAAAGCTTGAGACACTGGAAGAGAGAGACTCCAACTCGGGAAATTCACAATCATAACCTAGGTTAATATCTAAGAAAGTGCTTCAAACACTAGGAATATGTGAATAAAGGGCCTTAATATCTGTAACACATTGTTTCCTGAAAACGGAAATCGTGTTCAAAGAACATAGAACCGAGTTGGATACTGGTTACATTTATTATTCCGGGAGAATGAGTTGGCGATTTTGAAAGAGGCTGGTTAGGCCATTAAACGGATGTGATGACGTCACCAAGGGGGAGGGGCCACGTGGGCAGGCTTAATTGATCCCAGGTGATAATGATTTGGCCAGGGGACCAGCTGGGAGTGATGACGTCATCGAGATTAGTTCTGGTATTAGGGTTAGAGAATTGGGGCTCTGTTCATGGTTAGGGTTAGGATAAGGTTTTGGGCTAGGTAGGGTTCAGGCTCAGGTGTGGGCTAGGTTTAGGGTTTGGGTTAGAGGGTTAGGGACAGGGTTACGGTCACAGTGTAGTAATGTTGGCTATTCACAATGAATGAGCTTCAATCACTGGACAATTTGGTGTGTAGCACTCAGAACTTACGACTCCAGACTGGGAAATATTTAGAAATGTGCTTCACACAATAGGAATACACATTCCAATAGACTGAATATCTGAACAGCACAATTTTGTCACTGGGAAATCTTGTTCAAACAGCTGAGAACCTAGTGTGACATTCTTTACATTTATTTTTCCCGTCAAAAGGTGTTGGCGTTTTCGGGAAAAGGTTTTGGTGAAACACTGAAAAACTCATTGTTCCTAGAGCTATCGAACAGTATGAAAGTATTGAGAACACTATGAAATAAAAATGTTAGTTTTGCTAGGGTTCCAAGTAATGTTTTACTGTGCCTTTAAAAAGCCGGTATGACACCCGTGTTAAAATGAAAAGACTCATTGCTCAAAACAACAGACCAGGGGAATGGCAGAGTGTCTCTAGAACTCCTGGAATACGTTTTAGAACCCGAACATCTCTACTGAATTTTGAAATACTGAGAATTTGTATCCAAAGCGCTGTGAAAGGTAGGATAGACTGTCAAGTGGCAATAATGTTGAAAGTGCTGGTATAATTGTAAAAAAGGTTGTTTTACCAAATTAGAATTCACAATGAAAAAGCTTGAGACACTGGAAGAGAGAGACTCCAACTCGGGAAATTCACAATCATAACCTAGGTTAATATCTAAGAAAGTGCTTCAAACACTAGGAATATGTGAATAAAGGGCCTTAATATCTGTAACACATTGTTTCCTGACACGGAAATCGTGTTCAAAGAACATAGAACCGAGTTGGATACTGGTTACATTTATTATTCCGGGAGAATGAGTTGGCGATTTTGAAAGAGGCCTGGTTAGGCCATTAAACCGGATGTGATGACGTCAGCAAGGGGGAGGGGCCACGTGGGCAGGCTTAATTGATCCCAGGTGATAATGATTTGGCCACGGGACCAGCTGGGAGTGATGACGTCATCGAGATTAGTTCTGGTATTAGGGTTAGAGAATTGGGGCTCTGTTCATGGTTAGGGTTAGGATAAGGTTTTGGGCTAGGTAGGGTTCAGGCTCAGGTGTGGGCTAGGTTTAGGGTTTGGGTTAGAGGGTTAGGGACATGGTTACGGTCACAGTGTAGTAATGTTGGCTATTCACAATGAATGAGCTTCAATCACTGGACAATTTGGTGTGTAGCACTCAGAACTTACGACTCCAGACTAGGGAAATATTTAGAAATGTGCTTCACACAATAGGAATACACATTCCAATAGACTGAATATCTGAACAGCACAATTTTGTCACTGGGAAATCTTGTTCAAACAGCTGAGAACCTAGTGTGACATTCTTTACATTTATTTTTCCCGTCAAAAGGTGTTGGCGTTTTCGGGAAAAGGTTTTGGTGAAACACTGAAAAACTCATTTTCCTATAGCTATCGAACAGTATGAAAGTGTTCAGAACACTATGAAATAAAAATGTTAGTCAGGCTAGGGTTCAAGTAATGTTTTACTGTGCCTTTAAAAAGCCGGTATGACACCCGTGTTAAAATGAAAAGTCTCATTGCTCAAAACAACAGACCAGGGGAATGGCAGAGTGTCTCTAGAACTCCTGGAATACGTTTTAAAACCCGAACATCTCTACTGAATTTTGAAATACTGAGAATTTGTATCCAAAGTGCTGTGAAAGGTAGGATATACTGTCAAGTGGTAATAATGTTGAAAGTGCTGGTATATTTGTAAAAAAGGTTGTTTTACCAAATTAGAATTCACAATGAAAAAGCTTGAGACACTGGAAGAGAGAGACTCCAACTCGGGAAATTCACAATGATAACCTAGGTAAATATCTAAGAAAGTGCTTCAAAACACTAGGAATACGTGAATAAAGGGCCTTAATATCTGTAACACATTGTTTCCTGACAAGGAAATCGTGTTCAAAGAAAGTAGAACCGAGTTGGATACTGGTTACATTTATTATTCCGGGACAATGAGTTGGCGATTTTGAAAGAGGCCTGGTTAGGCCATTAAACTGGATGTGATGACGTCACCAAGGCGGAGGGGCCACGTGGGCAGGCTTAATTGATCCCGGGTGATAATGATTTGGCCAGGGGACCAGCTGGGAGTGATGACGTCATCGAGATTAGTTCTGGTATTAGGGTTAGAGAATTGGGGCTCTGTTCATGGTTAGGGTTAGGATAAGGTTTTGGGCTAGGTAGGGTTCAGGCTCAGGTGTGGGCTAGGTTAGGGTTTGGGTTAGAGGGTTAGGGACAGGGTTACGGTCACAGTGTAGTAATGTTGGCTATTCACAATGAATGAGCTTCAATCACTGGACAATTTGGTGTGTAGCACTCAGAACTTACGACTCCAGACTAGGGAAATATTTAGAAATGTGCTTCACACAATAGGAATACACATTCCAATAGACTGAATATCTGAACAGCACAATTTTGTCACTGGGAAATCTTGTTCAAACAGCTGAGAACCTAGTGTGACATTTTACATTTATTTTTCCCGTCAAAAGGTGTTGGCGTTTTCGGGAAAGGTTTTGGTGAAACACTGAAAAACTCATTTTCCTAGAGCTATCGAACAGTATGAAAGTGTTCAGAACACTATGAAATATAAAAATGTTAGTCAGGCTAGGGTTCCAAGTAATGTTTTACTGTGCCTTTAAAAAGCCGGTATGACACCCGTGTTAAAATGAAAAGTACTCATTGCTCAAAACAACAGACCAGGGGAATGGCAGAGTGTCTCTAGAACTCCTGGAATACGTTTTAGAACCCGAACATCTCTACTGAATTTTGAAATACTGAGAATTTGTATCCAAAGCGCTGTGAAAGGTAGGATAGACTGTCAAGTGGTAATAATGTTGAAAGTGCTGGTATATTGTAAAAAAGGTTGTTTTACCAAATTAGAATTCACAATGAAAAAGCTTGAGACACTGGAAGAGAGAGACTCCAACTCGGGAAATTCACATGATAACCTAGGTTAATATCTAAGAAAGTGCTTCAAACACTAGGAATACGTGAATAAAGGGCCTTAATATCTGTAACACATTTTTTCCCTGACACGAAATCGTGTTCAAAGAACATAGAACCGAGTTGGATACTGGTTACATTTATTATTCCGGGAAATGAGTTGGCGATTTTGAAAGAGGCCTGGTTAGGCCATTAAACCGGATGTGATGACGTCACCAAGGGGAGGGGCCACGTGGGCAGGCTTAATTGATCCAGGTGATAATGATTTGGCCAGGGGACCAGCTGGGAGTGATGACGTCATCGAGATTAGTTCTGGTATTAGGGTTAGAGAATTGGGGCTCTGTTCATGGTTAGGGTTAGGATAAGGTTTTGGGCTAGGTAGGGTTCAGGCTCAGGTGTGGGCTAGGTTTAGGGTTTGGGTTAGAGGGTTAGGGACAGGGTTACGGTCACAGTGTAGTAATGTTGGCTATTCACAATGAATGAGCTTCAATCACTGGACAATTTGGTGTGTAGCACTCAGAACTTACGACTCCAGACTAGGGAAATATTTAGAAATGTGCTTCACACAATAGGAATACACATTCCAATAGACTGAATATCTGAACAGCACAATTTTGTCACTGGGAAATCTTGTTCAAACAGCTGAGAAGCTAGTGTGACATTTTACATTTATTTTTCCCGTCAAAAGGTGTTGGCGTTTTCGGGAAAAGGTTTTGGTGAAACACTGAAAAACTCATTTTCCTAGAGCTATCGAACAGTATGAAAGTATTGAGAACACTATGAAATAAAAATGTTAGTTAGGCTAGGGTTCCAAGTAATGTTTTACTGTGCCTTTAAAAAGCCGGTATGACACCCGTGTTAAAATGAAAAGTCTCATTGCTCAAAACAACAGACCAGGGGAATGGCAGAGTGTCTCTAGAACTCCTGGAATACGTTTTAGAACCCGAACATCTCTACTGAATTTTGAAATACTGAGAATTTGTATCCAAAGCGCTGTGAAAGGTAGGATAGACTGTCAAGTGGTAATAATGTTGAAAGTGCTGGTATATTTGTAAAAAAGGTTGTTTTACCAAATTAGAATTCACAATGAAAAAGCTTGAGACACTGGAAGAGAGAGACTCCAACTCGGGAAATTCACAATGATAACCTAGGTTAATATCTAAGAAAGTGCTTCAAACACTAGGAATACGTGAATAAAGGGCCTTAATATCTGTAACACATTGTTTCCTGACAAGGAAATCGTGTTCAAAGAACATAGAACCGAGTTGGATACTGGTTACATTTATTATTCCGGGACAATGAGTTGGCGATTTTGAAAGAGGCCTGGTTAGGCCATTAAACCGGATGTGATGACGTCACCAAGGGGGAGGGGCCACGTGGGCAGGCTTAATTGATCCCAGGTGATAATGATTTGGCCAGGGACCAGCTGGGAGTGATGACGTCATCGAGATTAGTTCTGGTATTAGGGTTAGAGAATTGGGGCTCTGTTCATGGTTAGGGTTAGGATAAGGTTTTGGGCTAGGTAGGGTTCAGGCTCAGGTGTGGGCTAGGTTTAGGGTTTGGGTTAGAGGGTTAGGGACAGGGTTACGGTCACAGTGTAGTAATGTTGGCTATTCACAATGAATGAGCTTCAATCACTGGACAATTTGGTGTGTAGCACTCAGAACTTACGACTCCAGACTAGGGAAATATTTAGAAATGTGCTTCACACAATAGGAATACACATTCCAATAGACTGAATATCTGAACAGCACAATTTTGTCACTGGGAAATCTTGTTCAAACAGCTGAGAACTAGTGTGACATCTTTACATTTATTTTTCCCGTCAAAAGGGTTGGCGTTTTCGGGAAAAGGTTTTGGTGAAACACTGAAAAACTCATTTCCTAGAGCTATCGAACAGTATGAAAGTATTGAGAACACTATGAAATAAAAATGTTAGTTAGGCTAGGGTTCCAAGTAATGTTTTACTGTGCCTTTAAAAAGCCGGTATGACACCCGTGTTAAAATGAAAAGTCTCATTGCTCAAAACAACAGACCAGGGGAATGGCAGAGTGTCTCTAGAACTCCTGGAATACGTTTTAGAACCCGAACATCTCTACTGAATTTTGAAATACTGAGAATTTGTATCCAAAGCGCTGTGAAAGGTAGGATAGACTGTCAAGTGGTAATAATGTTGAAAGTGCTGGTATATTTGTAAAAAAGGTTGTTTTACCAAATTAGAATTCACAATGAAAAAGCTTGAGACACTGGAAGAGAGAGACTCCAACTCGGGAAATTCACACTGATAACCTAGGTTAATATCTAAGAAAGTGCTTCAAACACTAGGAATACGTGAATAAAGGGCCTTAATATCTGTAACACATTGTTTCCTGACAAGAAATCGTGTTCAAAGAACATAGAACCGAGTTGGATACTGGTTACATTTATTATTCCGGGACAATGAGTTGGCGATTTTGAAAGAAGCCTGGTTAGGCCATTAAACCCGATGTGATGACGTCACCAAGGGGGAGGGGCCACGTGGGCAGGCTTAATTGATCCCAGGTGATAATGATTTGGCCAGGGGACCAGCTGGGAGTGATGACGTCATCGAGATTAGTTCTGGTATTAGGGTTAGAGAATTGGGGCTCTGTTCATGGTTAGGGTTAGGATAAGGTTTTGGGCTAGGTAGGGTTCAGGCTCAGGTGTGGGCTAGGTTTAGGGTTTGGGTTAGAGGGTTAGGGACAGGGTTACGGTCGCAGTGTAGTAATGTTGGCTATTCACAATGAATGAGCTTCAATCACTGGACAATTTGGTGTGTAGCACTCAGAACTTACGACTCCAGACTAGGGAAATATTTAGAAATGTGCTTCACACAATAGGAATACATATTCCAATAGACTGAGTATCTGAACAGCACAATTTTGTCACTGGGAAATCTTGTTCACACAGCTGAGAAGCGAGTGTGACACTGTTTACATTTATTTTTCCCGTCAAAAGAGTTGGCGTTTTCGGGAAAAGGTTTTGGTGAAAACACTGAAAAACTCATTTTCCTAGAGCTATCGAACAGTATGAAAGTATTGAGAACACTATGAAATAAAAATGTTAGTTAGGCTAGGGTTCCAAGTAATGTTTTACTGTGCCTTTAAAAAGCGGTATGACACCCGTGTTAAAATGAAAAGTCTCATTGCTCAAAACAACAGACCAGGGGAATGGCAGAGTGTCTCTAGAACTCCTGGAATACGTTTTAGAACCCGAACATCTCTACTGAATTTTGAAATACTGAGAATTTGTATCCAAAGCGCTGTGAAAGGTAGGATAGACTGTCAAGTGGTAATAATGTTGAAAGTGCTGGTATATTTGTAAAAAAGGTTGTTTTACCAAATTAGAATTCACAATGAAAAAGCTTGAGACACTGGAAGAGAGAGACTCCAACTCGGGAAATTCACACTGATAACCTAGGTTAATATCTAAGAAAGTGCTTCAAACACTAGGAATACGTGAATAAAGGGCCTTAATATCTGTAACACATTGTTTCCTGACAAGAAATCGTGTTCAAAGAACATAGAACCGAGTTGGATACTGGTTACATTTATTATTCCGGGACAATGAGTTGGCGATTTTGAAAGAAGCCTGGTTAGGCCATTAAACCCGATGTGATGACGTCACCAAGGGGGAGGGGCCACGTGGGCAGGCTTAATTGATCCCAGGTGATAATGATTTGGCCAGGGGACCAGCTGGGAGTGATGACGTCATCGAGATTAGTTCTGGTATTAGGGTTAGAGAATTGGGGCTCTGTTCATGGTTAGGGTTAGGATAAGGTTTTGGGCTAGGTAGGGTTCAGGCTCAGGTGTGGGCTAGGTTTAGGGTTTGGGTTAGAGGGTTAGGGACAGGGTTACGGTCACAGTGTAGTAATGTTGGCTATTCACAATGAATGAGCTTCAATCACTGGACAATTTGGTGTGTAGCACTCAGAACTTACGACTCCAGACTAGGGAAATATTTAGAAATGTGCTTCACACAATAGGAATACATCATTCCAATAGACTGAATATCTGAACAGCACAATTTTGTCACTGGGAAATCTTGTTCAAACAGCTGAGAACCGAGTGTGACATTTTACATTTATTTTTCCCGTCAAAAGGTGTTGGCGTTTTCGGGAAAAGGTTTTGGTGAAACACTGAAAAACTCATTTTCCTAGAGCTATCGAACAGTATGAAAGTATTGAGAACACTATGAAATAAAAATGTTAGTTAGCTAGGGTTCCAAGTAATGTTTTACTGTGCCTTTAAAAAGCCGGTATGACACCCGTGTTAAAATGAAAAGTCTCATTGCTCAAAACAACAGACCAGGGGAATGGCAGAGTGTCTCTAGAACTCCTGGAATACGTTTTAGAACCCGAACATCTCTACTGAATTTTGAAATACTGAGAATTTGTATCCAAAGCGCTGTGAAAGGTAGGATAGACTGTCAAGTGGTAATAATGTTGAAAGTGCTGGTATATTTGTAAAAAAGGTTGTTTTACCAAATTAGAATTCACAATGAAAAAGCTTGAGACACTGGAAGAGAGAGACTCCAACTCGGGAAATTCACATGATAACCTAGGTTAATATCTAAGAAAGTGCTTCAAACACTAGGAATACGTGAATAAAGGGCCTTAATATCTGTAACACATTGTTTCCTGACAAGGAAATCGTGTTCAAAGAACATAGAACCGAGTTGGATACTGGTTACATTTATTATTCCGGGACAATGAGTTGGCGATTTTGAAAGAAGCCTGGTTAGGCCATTAAACCGATGTGATGACGTCACCAAGGGGGAGGGGCCACGTGGGCAGGCTTAATTGATCCCAGGTGATAATGATTTGGCCAGGGGACCAGCTGGGAGTGATGACGTCATCGAGATTAGTTCTGGTATTAGGGTTAGAGAATTGGGGCTCTGTTCATGGTTAGGGTTAGGATAAGGTTTTGGGCTAGGTAGGGTTCAGGCTCAGGTGTGGGCTAGGTTTAGGGTTTGGGTTAGAGGGTTAGGGACAGGGTTACGGTCACAGTGTAGTAATGTTGGCTATTCACAATGAATGAGCTTCAATCACTGGACAATTTGGTGTGTAGCACTCAGAACTTACGACTCCAGACTAGGGAAATATTTAGAAATGTGCTTCACACAATAGGAATACATATTCCAATAGACTGAGTATCTGAACAGCACAATTTTGTCACTGGGAAATCTTGTTCAAACAGCTGAGAAGCGAGTGTGACACTGTTTACATTTATTTTTCCCGTCAAAAGGATGTTGGCGTTTTCGGGAAAAGGTTTTGGTGAAACACTGAAAAACTCATTTTCCTAGAGCTATCGAACAGTATGAAAGTATTGAGAACACTATGAAATAAAAATGTTAGTTAGGCTAGGGTTCCAAGTAATGTTTTACTGTGCCTTTAAAAAGCCAGGTATGACACCCGTGTTAAAATGAAAAGTCTCATTGCTCAAAACAACAGACCAGGGGAATGGCAGAGTGTCTCTAGAACTCCTGGAATACGTTTTAGAACCCGAACATCTCTACTGAATTTTGAAATACTGAGAATTTGTATCCAAAGCGCTGTGAAAGGTAGGATAGACTGTCAAGTGGTAATAATGTTGAAAGTGCTGGTATATTTGTAAAAAAGGTTGTTTTACCAAATTAGAATTCACAATGAAAAAGCTTGAGACACTGGAAGAGAGAGACTCCAACTCGGGAAATTCACATGATAACCTAGGTTAATATCTAAGAAAGTGCTTCAAACACTAGGAATACGTGAATAAAGGGCCTTAATATCTGTAACACATTGTTTCCTGACAAGAAATCGTGTTCAAAGAACATAGAACCGAGTTGGATACTGGTTACATTTATTATTCCGGGACAATGAGTTGGCGATTTTGAAAGAGCCTGGTTAGGCCATTAAACCGATGTGATGACGTCACCAAGGGGGAGGGGCCACGTGGGCAGGCTTAATTGATCCCAGGTGATAATGATTTGGCCAGGGACCAGCTGGGAGTGATGACGTCATCGAGATTAGTTCTGGTATTAGGGTTAGAGAATTGGGGCTCTGTTCATGGTTAGGGTTAGGATAAGGTTTTGGGCTAGGTAGGGTTCAGGCTCAGGTGTGGGCTAGTTTAGGGTTTGGGGTTAGAGGGTTAGGGACAGGGTTACGGTCACAGTGTAGTAATGTTGGCTATTCACAATGAATGAGCTTCAATCACTGGACAATTTGGTGTGTAGCACTCAGAACTTACGACTCCAGACTAGGGAAATATTTAGAAATGTGCTTCACACAATAGGAATACACATTCCAATAGACTGAATATCTGAACAGCACAATTTTGTCACTGGGAAATCTTGTTCAAACAGCTGAGAACCTAGTGTGACATTCTTTACATTTATTTTTCCCGTCAAAAGGTGTTGGCGTTTTCGGGAAAAGGTTTTGGTGAAACACTGAAAAACTCATTTCCTAGAGCTATCGAACAGTATGAAAGTATTGAGAACACTATGAAATAAAAATGTTAGTTTTGCTAGGGTTCCAAGTAATGTTTTACTGTGCCTTTAAAAAGCCGGTATGACACCCGTGTTAAATGAAAAGTCTCATTGCTCAAAAACAACAGACCAGGGGAATGGCAGAGTGTCTCTAGAACTCCTGGAATACGTTTTAGAAACCCGAACATCTCTACTGAATTTTGAAATACTGAGAATTTGTATCCAAAGCGCTGTGAAAGGTAGGATAGACTGTCAAGTGGTAATAATGTTGAAAGTGCTGGTATATTTGTTAAAAAAGGTTGTTTTACCAAATTAGAATTCACAATGAAAAAGCTTGAGACACTGGAAGAGAGAGACTCCAACTCGGGAAATTCACAATGATAACCTAGGTTAATATCTAAGAAAGTGCTTCAAACACTAGGAATACGTGAATAAAGGGCCTTAATATCTGTAACACATTGTTTCCTGACAAGGAAATCGTGTTCAAAGAACATAGAACCGAGTTGGATATGGTTACATTTATTATTCCGGGACAATGAGTTGGCGATTTTGAAAGAGGCCTGGTTAGGCCATTAAACCGATGTGATGACGTCACCAAGGGGGAGGGGCCACGTGGGCAGGCTTAATTGATCCCAGGTGATAATGATTTGGCCAGGGGACCAGCTGGGAGTGATGACGTCATCGAGATTAGTTCTGGTATTAGGGTTAGAGAATTGGGGCTCTGTTCATGGTTAGGGTTAGGATAAGGTTTTGGGCTAGGTAGGGTTCAGGCTCAGGTGTGGGCTAGGTTTAGGGTTTGGGTTAGAGGGTTAGGGACAGGGTTACGGTCACAGTGGTAGTAATGTTGGCTATTCACAATGAATGAGCTTCAATCACTGGACAATTTGGTGTGTAGCACTCAGAACTT
>JAULJE010000221.1:0-26090 GCA_030846915.1 Cnephaeus nilssonii
GCTCGGGGTTGCCATCCCCTTTTTTTGAGGCTTTGGGGGAAAAAAAATTTATAAAAAAAAACAGAAATATACATTTTACCCTTGGGGGGGAAAAAAAAAAAAAATTAATGGGACAAAAACCCAAGGTGGGAAGGGGTGTTTTTGCTAAAATTTTTTCAACAAAAGGGGATGGTTTAAGAAATTTAAGGTTGTTGCCCAGGCCCTTCCCGGCTTTGTAAACATCCCCTTCCCTTTTTGTGAAACGTTTTTTTTCCGGCACTTTTTCTTTATCTCTCACAATTCGTGATATTTTTTTTGTTTTTGTTTTTAATTACTACTGCTTTCTTTCAGTGCCCTAAAATGGGCCTTCGCTCTATTTTTTGGGGCGCACCACGTGAAAAAACTTTCCTTTTTTTAAACCCTTTTTTCCCGGGAATTTGGAAAAAAGGGGCTAAAAACTTTTTCCCCAATTTTACAGTTTTAATTTTATTTTTCAGTGAATTTAGGGGTTTTTTAAAAAAACTGGGTTTTATGTGGGAACCCAACCTTTTTTCAAGTATTTCTACGTGCACAAGATCCTTTCTAGAAAGCTTACTTTTTTATGTTTTTTTCCCCTTGTTCTTCCAATTTTTGGGATATTCTTTTGTATTTGCTTGAAATTTCTTTGTTTCTACAGTGCCTATTTTAAAGGGCCTTTTTGCTCTTCTTGGAAAAATTCACAAAAGAACAAAAACTTTATACACTTTTCCCTTTAACTTGAAAAAGTATATACATTTTTCTCTCAAATGTTTTACAGTTTAATGTTACTTTTTAGGAAATTCCCTTTTTTAAAAAAAACCGGTTTCATTTTCACTAACTCTTTTTAAAGGATTTCTGCAGTGTAAAACCCCCTTTTAAGATTAAGGGCTTAAAAATTAAAAGTTTTTTCCCCTTTTTTCCTCACCCAAATTTTTGATATTCATTTTTAAATTTTCTTTGAATTACACGCTTTGTCCTGCCCCATAATGGGCTTTGCTATACTTTAAACTTCCCCCCCCAAATTTTTAAAAACAACTTTATTTTCATCTTCTCTAACTTGAAAGCTATATACATTGTCTCTCAATTTTTTTAAAAGTTTTAATGTTAATTTTCAGGGAATTTTTAGGGGGGTTTTCCAAAAACCCCGGGTTTAAAGGGTTGGGTAACTCTTTTTCAAGGATTTTGCAAATGTACAAAATTCCCTTTTTTGACTTTGAGACTTTTTTTAATGTTTTTTTTCCCCTTTTTTCCCCCAATTCGTGATATTCATTAGTATTTGGGTGAATTTCTATGCTTTTTTGCAGGTCCTTTAATGGGCCCCCCGCTATACTTTTGAAAATTTTTTCCCCAGTACAAACTACTTTTTAACTCTTTGAACTTTAGAAGCTAATACACTTTTCCGCAAATATTTTTAAAAAGGGTTTTTTTTTTTAGTGAATTCTTGTGGTTTCAAAAAATGGTTTCATTTTAACTTCCCTATTTCAAGTATTTTTTTTGGGGTTTCAAGATCCTTTCACACGGCTTTAATTTTTTTTTCCCCTTGTTTCTAAAAATTTTGGGATATTCATTAATATTTTCTCCCTTTAAATTTCTGCGCTTTTTTTCAGTGTCCATACGGGCATTCTGCCTACTTAGGGGGCTTCACCACATGTAAAAAACTTTAAAAAACTTTTCTCGAAAAAAAATTTAGAAGTATATAAAAGTCTTCAATTTTTACAGTTGAATGTTACTTTCATAAATTTAAGGGGTTTTTTAAAACTGATTTCAAAAAAGGGGACTAAATCAAATTTTAAGGGGGGTTTTACAGTGTACAACTCATTTTTAGACAAGACTTAAAAATTTTGATGTCTTTTTCACTTGTTCTCTCCAAAATTTTTAATTTTTTTGTTTTTTCCAGAATTCGACTGCTTTCCCCCCCCTTTTCCTTTTAAAGGGCCCGGGTCTACTTTTGGGAAAAATTTCCCCCTTTAACAAACAATTTTAAACCCTTCCTGAATTGAGAAAAATTTTTTACACTTGGCTCCAAAGTTTTACTTTTTTGTTTCTTTTTTAGTAAATTCGTGGTTTCAAAAAACTTTGGGGGTTTTTGACACAACTTTTTTCAAGGATTTTTTACAGGTTCAAATCTTTTTTGCTAGGAAATTACATTTTAAAATTTTTTTTCCCCTTGTTCCTCACAATTCTCTGGTTTTTCTTTTGGGGTTTTCTCGAAAATTCCAAAACTTCTTTTTAAAGGGCCTATAAGGGCCCTCTTTCTTTCTTGTGAAACTTCAACCCCCAAAAAAAACTTTTACATTTTTCTGAATTGAGAAGCAAAATACACTTTCCCTCAAACTGGTTTTTCGTTTAAGCTACTTTTTTTTGAATTCCCGGGTTTTTAAAAAAATTGGGGTTTTTGTTCACTAACCTTTTTTAAAGGATTTTTTGCAGTTCAACATCCTTTCTAGACTGAGATTACATTTAATTTTCTTTTCCCCCTTTTGCTTCACAAAATTTTTGAATTCATTTGCGTTGCTCTGAATTATAATGCTTCTTTGCAGTGTCCCTATTTGGGGGCCCCCTGCCCCTATTGTGAAAAAATTTCCCCCTTTAACAAACAATTTTTTACACCCCTTCTCCCGAACTTTAGAATATTTCACTTGCCCCTTTTTTTTTTTTTCGTTTAAAAATTTCTTTTTTCCTGAATTCAGTGGTTTTAAAACGGTTTCGTTCCCCCAATCATTTCAAGTTTTTCTTTTATTTTACAAAACCCCTTTTTTGACAAGACTTATTTTGATATCTTTTCCACTTGGGGTTTTCCTAATTTTTGTATTTCATTGTATTTGCTCAAATTACTAGCTTTTTTGCATGTTTCCCATAAGGGGCCCCTTTTCCCCTACTTGGAAACTTTACCCAGGAAAAAAAAACTTTTACACCTTCTCCGAATTTAGAAGCTTTTTAAAAAAACTTTTTCCCAAAAGTTTTACGTTTTTAAGCTACTTTTTATGAATTCCGGGTTTTTTAACACTGGTTTTATGTTCACTAAAATCATGAAGGATTTCTGCAGTGTAAAAATCCTTTTTTAGATTAGGACTTAAAATTTTTAAATTTTTTTTCCCCTTTTTTTCTCACAATTCCTGAATTCATTTGTATTTGCTCTGAATTTTTATGCTTTTTGCAAATGCCCCAAAAATGGGCCCATTTCCATACTTTTAAAAAAAATTTCCCCACATGTAAAAAAATTTTTAAAACACACCTCTCTGAATTTGAGAAGCTTTTAAAACATTTGATCTCAACTATTTTCCCCAATTTTAATTTTTTTTTTTAGAAAATTTCCCTGTGGTTTCTAACACGGTTTCATGTGCACTAACTCTATTTAAAATATTTTTTTATGAAACAAGATCCTTTCGGGGATTAAGATTTTATTTTTTTTTCTTTTCCATTGTTCTCTAAACAATTCTGTGTTTATTTTAGTATTTTCTTTAATTCTGCTGCTTTTTTGCGTGTCCTATACGGGGCCCCTTTCCCTCCCCTTAGGGGACTTTATACATTAAAAACTCCCTTTAACACTCTTTCTAAAAATTGAAAAATTTTAAAACTTGTCTCTAAAATTTTTTTCAGTTGAATTTTACTTTTCAGAAAATTTCTAGTGGTTTAAAAAGGGGGTTTTCATGAGCACTAACCTATTTAAAGGGTTTTTTTTCAGGGAAAAACATCATTTTTTAACTAAGATTACTTTGTGATGTTTTTTTTAAATTGTTCTCTCCAATTCCTGTTTTTAATTTTTATTTGTCAAAATTATTTACTGTTTTCCTCCCATTGTCCTATAATGGGCCCTTTTTACCGTAAAAATTCCCACATGAACAAAAAAAACCCCTTTAACATTTTTCTTTTAAAATTTGGGAAAAACATTTTAATTGTCTCTCAATTTTTTACTTTTAAATTGCTACTTTTAGTAAATTTCCGGGGTTTTTTAAACGCGGTTTTTACCCAAAAAATCTTTTTAAAAGGTTTCGCGTGTAAAAAATTTCCTTTCTAGTTTAAACTTACATTAAATGTTTTTTTCCCCTTGTTTTTTCAAAATTTCTTGATATTCTTTTAATTTGCTTAAATTTTCACGCCCCCCTTTCAAGTCCCTTGGGGGGCCCCCTTGCTTTACTTTTAAAAAATTTACCATTTGTAAAAATTTAACCCTTTATCAACTTCTCTGAATTTGGAACCTTATAAATTTGTCTCTAAAATGTTTCACATTTTTTTTAAAACTACTTTTTTTGAATTCTATGGTTTCTAAAGTTTTTTTAAAAATTTCTCTTTGCTCTTTCCCCGGGTTTTCCCCTTTCTTTTTTAAAAACCCTTTTAAAATTTCTAAAAACCAAAACTTGTGTGATTTTCCCCTTATTGTCAAACCCTATTTTGTTCAATTTATTTTTGCCATTTTTACCCTTAGTTCCTAGTCTTTTTTTCAATGTTTTACAAATTGGCTTTGTGCTGCAGTTCCCGGGAAATTCCCCTGATTTTAAAAAAAACTTTTACCTCTTCCTGAAGGGGGAAAGCAATAAACATTGTTTCTTTTTGTAGTTTTTTAGTTTAAGGACTTTTCAGAATTCTAGTGTTTTCAAACAGGTTTTAATGTTCACTTGTTTAATTTAAGGGGTTTTTGCTGGTGTAAAACTTTTCCCTTTTTATACTAAACCTTACATTTTGTTGTCTTTTTTTACTTTCTTCAAAATTTTCCAAAAACATTTTTTTTATTTTGGGTTCCCGGTTTTTTTAAAATGTGTTTAAAAATTGGGGCCCTTTTGCTCTTTAAAAGGGGCTTGCCTTTCCTTTTCAAAAATTTTGTACTGTTTTCCCTTTTCTTGGAAGCTATTTAACTTGGTTCCTATTTGTTTTACATTTAAAAGCTACTTTTTAGTGAATTCTAGGGGTTTTAAACATTTTTTTTAATGTGCATTGCTCTATTTCGGGGTTTCCCCCCCGGTAAACTCTTTTCTATATTTTAAACACATTTTTTAGGTTTTTTTCCCTTTTTTTTCTCTAATTTTTTTTTTTAAATTCATTTATTATTTGCCGGGAATTTTTTAGGGTTCCTTGAAAGGTTTAAAAGGCTTTTTATTTAAATTAGGGGACTTTCCCTATTTAAACAATTTTTTACATCTTCTCTGAATTTAGAAAAACTATTTACACTTTTCTCTAAAATTTTTTCCCCTTTTTAAACTACTTTGTAGAAAATTTTTTGGGGGTTTTTAAAACCTTAAATGTGCCTTTGCTCTTTTCCCGGATTTCCCCATTGTATAAACACTTTCATTACATATCCTAACCCTTGTGATTATTTTCCCTGTATTCTCTAAATTTTCTGTTTATTTACTGCCTTTTTCCCTTTTTCCCAGGTTTCTTACAAGTCTTACAATTGGCTTTCGCTCTTTTTTGGGCTTAAATGCATTGTACAAAAGCTTTCTACCAAAAATTTTTCTAAGTGGAGAACAATAAACCTTGCTTCTAAATAGGGTTTTTTAAAAATTTAATGGTTCCCTTTTTAGGGGAAATTCTTTGATTTTTAAAAATGGTTTTTTAAAAATTTTACTTGCTCTCTTTCAAAGGTTTTTGCCCTGGACAAAATCCTTTTTATACTAAAACCTTTCATTTGATATTTTTCCAAATTTTTCTCTCACTTTGTTTTATTCATTATTATTACCGGATTACACTGGTTTTAAAATGCAAATTGGCCTTTTTCTTTATGGGCTTCCAAAAATGTAAAACAACTTTTACTCCTTGAACTTAGAAGTATATACACTTTCCCCTTTAACTGTTTTAAGTTTAATGACTTTTCGTGGATTCTAGGGTTTAAAACCTGGTTTCATGTAAATAAATCTATTTTAGGATTTTGAAAATTAACAACACTTCTACAAGAGACTTTCATTTTTTTGTCTTTTCCTTGTTCTTTTCATAAATTCTGTGTATTTATTATATTTCCCCTGAACCTTTTTTTTCGTTTTCCCCAAAAGGGCCTTCTTTTTATTTGTGGGATTTCCCACAGTAGAAACAACTTTATAATCTCTCGAATTGAGAAGCTATAAACACTTGTCTTTCAACTGTTTTACAGTTGAATACTACTTTTATGAATTCCGGGGGTTTTTAAACACTGGTTTCGTGAAATAACTCTATTTCAGGATTTTTGAGGAAAAACTTTCAGACTGAACTTTCTTTTTATTCTTTTACACTTGTTTTTCCATTTTGTGATATTCTTGTATTTTTTCTGAAGATACTGTTTTTTAGGGTTTCCCCTAATGGGCTTCTTTTCTACTTGTGGAAATCCCTGTAGAAAAACTTTATACACTCTTCCTTTTAAATTTGGGAACTATATAACTTTTCCCTTTTAATGTTTTACATTAAAAACTACTTTTCAGAAATTCTGGTGGTTTAAACACGGTTTCAAGTGAATAACTCTTTTTAAGGATTTTCGTGTACAAAACCTTTCTAACTAAATTCATTTTGTGTCTTTTACACTTGTTCTCTCCTATTCTGTGATATTTATTAGATTTGCCCTGAAAGACAATGATTTCTGCGTTTTTCCTATAATGGGCCTTCTTTCTACTTGTGGGACTGCACCCCATGAGAAACAAATTTATACATCTTCTCTGAAAATTGAGAGGCTTATACCTTGTTTTCAACTGTTTTACGTTTAATACTATTTTCAGTGAATTCTACTGGGTTTTTAAAAACTGTTTTCTTTTGAAAACCCCATTTTTGGGTTTCGTAGTGTATAACACCTTTCTAGACTGGAAACTTAATTTTTATGTCTTTTACACTTCATCTCCACAATTCATGATATTTTAGTATTTGCAAGAAAAACTACTCATTTCTTGCTGTTTCCTATAATGGGCCTTCTTTTCTACTTGTGGGACTTCACCACATGAAGAAACAACTTTATACACTCTTTCTGGACTTGCGAAGCATATAAACTTTCTTCAACTGTTTTTACAGTTAAATACACTTTTCAGTGAATTGGGTGGTTTAAACACTGGTTTCATGGAAACAACTCTTTTTAAGGATTTCTGCAGTGTACATAACCTTTCAGAAAGACACTTTCATTTTTTGCTTTTCATTTTTTCTCACATTTGTGGGAATTTTTAGTATTTTTGAATTTTCTAAGTTTTTGCTGTTTCCCATTGGGCCTTTCTTTTTTACTTGTGGGACTTAAAAGTTGTAAAACAATTTATCATCTTTGTGGACAGCAAAGCTTAAACTTGTTTTCAACTTTTTCGTTAAAAATACTTTCTCAGGGGAAATTTGGGGGGTTTGAAACCCCCCGTTTCATGTGAACTAACTCATTTCAAGATTTTGCATGTACATACCTTTCTAGACAAGCCTTTTATTTTTTATGTCTTTTCACTTGTTCTTCACTATTCGTGATATTCTTGATTTTCTCTGAAAACTATTGATTTCTGCTGTTTCCCCATAATGGGGCTTTTTATATTTGGGGCTTCACCACATGTAGAAAAAAACTTTAACACTCTTCTCTGAACTTTAGAAGTATATACCTTGTCTTTAAAACCTTTTTTTAAAGTTGAATACTACTTTTCAGTGAATTCAGTGGGTTTTTTTTAAAACTGTTTTCTTTTTGAAGTAATCTATTTCAAGTTTTCTTGTGTTCATCCCTTTCATACTAGGACTTTCATTTTTTTGTCTTTACACTTGTTTTTCTCACTTTCTGTGAAGCATTTGTATTGTCGAATGACTATGATTTCCCCGTTTCCTAAATGGGCCCCTTTTTTTACTTGTGGGACTTACCACATGAAAAAAAAAACTTTTATACACCCCTTTTCTGAACTGGAGAAGCTAAAATCACTTGCTTTCAATGTTTTACGTTGAATATACTTTTCAGTGAATTCTAGTGGGTGAAACACTGTTTTTTTGAAAAAACTCTATTTCAAGGTTTCTGTAGTGTATGACCTTTCTAGACTAGAAAAATTTTCTTTTTTATGTCTTTTACACTTGTTCCTCACTATTCTGTGAATTCTTAGTATTTGCTCTGAATGACTACTGATTTTAGCGTTTCCCATAATGGGGGCCCTTCTTTTCTACTTGTGGGACTTCACCAAATTTTAAAAAAATTTACACACTCACCTTTAAATTGGGAAAACTATATCACTTCTTTAACTGTTTTCATTTTTTTACTACTTTTCAGTGAATTTGGGGTTTTTTAAACATGGTTTCTGTGAAAAACCCCTATTTCAAAGGGTTTGGCAGTTCAACATCCTTTCTAGACTTGATACTTACATTTTGTGTTTTTACACTTGTTTTTCACATTCTGTGATATTATTGTATTTCCGAATGATTGTTTCCAGCCCTTCCAAATGGGGGCCTTTTTTCTACTTTGGGACTTACCCCAAAAGTAAAACAAATTTATACACTTTCTTGAATGAGAAGCTATTCACTTTCTTTCAACTGTTTTTCAGTTGAATATACTTTTCAGTGGGAATTTTTAGTGGGTTGAAACACTGTTTTCTTTGAAGTAACTCTATTTCAAAGGGTTTTCTGCAGTGTACAAAATCCTTTCTAGACTAGACCTTTATTTGATGTCTTTTACACTTGTTCTCTCACTATTCTGTGATAAATTTATTAGTATTGGCTCCTAATGACTTTCTGATTTCTAGCTGTTTCCCATAATTGGCCTTCTTTCTACTTTCGGGACTTCACCCAATGTAAAAAACAACTTATACACTCTCTCTGACTTACAAAGCTATATAAACTTGTCTTCAAACTGTTTTACAGTTTAAATACAACTTTCAGTGAATTCTGTGGTTTGAAACACTCGTTTCATGTGAACTAACTCTATTGCAAGGGTTTCTCGAGTGTACATCATCCTTTCTAGACTAGAAAACTTTTATTTTGATGTCTTTTACACTTGTTCTCTCCCTATCTGTGATATTCATTAGTATTTGCTCGGGAAAGACTACTGATTTCTTAGTGTTTCCCATAATGGGCCTTCTTTCTATTTGTGGGACTTCACCACATGTTGAAACACTTTATACACTCTTCTGTGGAACATGCGAAGCTATATAAACTTGTCTTTCAACTGTTTTAGAGTTAAATACTACTTTTCATGAATTCTGGGGGTTTGAAACACTGTTTCATGTGAACTAACTCTATTTCAAGGATTTCCTCAGTGTACAACATCCTTTCTAGACTAGACACTTTCATTTTTTATGTCTTTTACACTTGTTTCTCTACTATTCTGTGATAGTCATTAGTATTTCTCTAAATGACTACTGATTCCAGCCGTTTCCTATAATGGGCCTTCTTTCTACTTTGGACTTCACCACATGTAAAACAACTTTATACACTCTTCTCTGAACTTGAGAAGCTATATACACTTGTCTTTCAACTGTTTTACAGTTAATAATTTCTTTTCAGTGAATTCTAGTGGGTTGAAACACTGTTTTCTTTTGAAGTAACTCTATTCAAGGATTTCTGTAGTGTATAGCATCCTTTCTAGACTAGAAACTTACATTTCGATGTCTTTTACACTTGTTTTTCTCACATTTCTGTGATATTCATTAGTATTTGCTCTGAATGACTACTGTTTTACGTTTCCCATAATGGGCCTTCTTTTCTACTTGTGGGACTTCAAACCCCATGTAAAACAACTTTTATACACTCTACTCTGAACTTGAGAAGCTAAATACACTTGTCTTTCAACTGTTTTACAGTTGAATTTCTACTTTTCAGTGAATTCTGGTGGTTTCAAACACTGGTTTCATGTGAACTACCTCTATTTCAAGGATTGTGCAGTGACAAATCTTTCTAAACTAGAGACTTACATTTGATGTCTTTTACACTTGTTCTCTCACTATTCTGTGATATTTATTAGTATTGGCCCCTGAATGACTACTGTTTCTAGCTGTTTCCCATAAATGGGCCCCCCTTTCTACTTTGGGACTTCAACTCTTTAGAAATTAAAATATAAAACTTTTTTAACTTTTCTTAAAAAGACTTTTTTAATTGTTTTTCCCCTGGTTTCATTTTAACTATTTAGTATTCTTTTTAAAATCCTTTCCAAAAACTTTTTAATTTTTTTATTTTTTCCTTTTTTGTAATTCATTGGGTTTTAAAACTTGTTTTTTTTTAAATGGGTTCCTATTAAAAATTCAACCCCAAAAAATTTTCCCTTCTTTAAATTAAATTTTTTTCCCCAAATTTTTAACTTTTTTTTCAAAAAAAGGGTTTTAAAATTTTTTTCAACCTTTTTTAAATTTTATTAAAAAATCTTTAAAAAGAACCCTTTTTTTTTTTTCATTCCTCCCCTTTTGATTTTTAAAAACCTTTATTTTTTTCTTATTTTTAAAATGGGCCCCTTCCCAATTTAATTCAATTGTATCTTTAATTACCCCTTTTTTAACTTCCCTAAAACCCTTTTTCTAAAATTTTTAAACTTTTTAAAATTTATTTTCCCAAAATTTTTTGACTAATCTTTTTAAGTTTTCATTAAAAAATTTTTTCAGTAAATTTTTTTTTTCTTTTCCAATTTTCCCCCTTTTTTTTAAATTTTGGATTTTCTCTTTCTACTTTTTTTTCTTTTATGGGCCTTCTCCCCTTGGAAATTTTAATTAAAAATTTTTTCACCCTTTTTTTCTTTTAAAAAAAAACCTTTCCCTTTTTAATGTTTTACTTAACTTTAGAAATTTTTTTAAAACACTTTTGGCCAAACCCATTTTTTTTTCCACTTTTAAAATTTTAAAAATTTTTTTTTTTTTTTTTTTCCCCCTTCTGGGAATTTAATTATTTCTTGAATTATTTTTCCGCGGGCCCCAAACCTTCTTTTTCCCCTTTTTAAAATTCCAATTTCAAAATTTAAAATTTTTGCTTAAAGCTATTTCCCCGTTCCAATGCTTTTTTTTTTATGAATTCCTATTTTAAACCTTTTTTCCTTTCCCCTTAATTAGGATTTGGGGTTAAAAATTTCTTTCCAAAAAGGGTTCTTTTTAAAATTTTTTTTTGTTTCCTAAATCTTTTTCAAAATTTTTTAAATTATCTCTTTTTAAATTTTTAAAATTTTCCCCTTTTTTTTTTTTCCCCCCCAAATTAAAAAAATTTTTTTAATTTTTTCAATTTAAAAATTAAATTTTTTTTTTATTTTTTTAAAAAAAAATTTGGATTTAACCCAAAATCAAATTTTACCCATTTTTTCCCCCATAAAAACTTTCTTTTCCCCCTTTTTTAGTTTTCCCTTTTTTAATTTTGTTTTTAAAACATTTTTTACCTTTTTCCAAAAGTCTTAAACTTTTCTATGGGCCCCATTTTAAAACTTTTTTTTCCCCTTCCAATGGGAATTTTAAAAATTTTTTAATGTTTTTTAATTTACTTTTCTAATTTGTGGGCCCTTTTTTTGGGGTTTTTTTGGGGGGGGGGGGGTTTTTTTTTTTTTTGGCCCCTTTTTTTTTTGGGGGGGGGGTTTTTTTTTTTTGGGGGCCCTTTTTTTTAAATTCCTTTTGGCCATTTAAAACTTTCCCAAAAAACTTTTTTTTCCCCTTTTTTAAAAATTTAAAATTTTTTCAGTTTTTCTTTTTGACTTTTTTTGAATCTATGTTTTAAAATTTTTTGCATTTTTAAATTTTTTTCCCGTAAACCTTTTTTTAAAAAATTTTTTTTTTTTTCCTTTTTTTATTTTTTTTTAAAAATTTTTTAAAATATGTTTTTGGTTTTTAAAAACCTTTTTTCTTTTTTTAAAAGGAAAAAATTTTTTTTCCTTTTAAAAAAATTAATTTTTAAAAATTTTTAATTTTTCCCAAATTTTTAATTTATTTTTAAAAATTTTTTTTTAAAACTTTTTGCCTTTTTCTTTGGATTTAAAGTTTTTTTTCATTTTAATTTTTTTCTTTTTTTTTCCCTTTTTAAATTTTTTAAAATTTTTTTTAAAAACTGGTTTTCTTTTTCCCAAGGGCCTTCTTTTTTTGGCCCCCTTAAAAACTTTACACCCTTTTGGGGAATAACTATATAAATTTTTCAACTGTTTTAAGAGTTAAAAATGTCACTACTCTTTTCAGATTCTGTTCAACCTTTCAATGACAACATTTTGATTTTTTTCATTATCTCACAACTTAATTTAGTTTCTTAATTGTCTCTTCTTCAGTGTACATGTTTGCTCTAACTACATTCACTCTAACTCTTTCTACTTGTGAATACACTGTCCCACTTTACATATTATTAGAATTTATGTTCAACTGTTCAGTTACTCTTCAGTTTTGTCAAACTTTCTATAAATTAATTTGATGTCTCCACTGCTTAAATTTGTGTTTCATGTTTCTCTATTCTTGTTTGATTCCAATGCTCTGTCTACTGTTTCCAATGCCTCTTTACCTTCCAATAGAAAGCTTATACCTTCTAACTGACATTAATTTCTTCACATTAGTTAACTTTTCAGTGACTATCATTTCAAGTCTACTCAAATTTTTTTTTTAGAATATTTATGCTTTTCACTTGTTTCTCACATTTGTGATATCATATATTTGCCTGAATACTACTTTCTGCGTTCCCAATGGCCTCTTCTACTGACTTCACACATTAAACAACTTAACACCTCTCTGAATTGAAACTATATACACTTGTCTTCAACTGTTTCATGATTACTTTTCTATCTGGTTCAACTGATTCATGTGACTCTCTATTCAAGATTTACAGTAAACCTTTCTACTAGGACTTACATTGAGCTTTTACACTTTCTCTACTACTGTATATAATTGTCTAATGTTATTTCTACTTTTCATAATGGTCTTTTACTGGTCATGTGAACAACTTATAATTTCTGATTGAAGCTATAACACTTTTATGTTTACAGTTTCTACTTTCAGTGAATTCTGTGGTTTAAACACTGTTTCTGTGAATAACTCTTTTCAAGGATTCTGCAGTGTAACATCCTTTTAACAGACTTCATTTTGATGTCTTTTACACTTGTTCTTCACTATTCTGTATATTCATTAGTATTGCTCTGATGATACATTCTATGTTCATAATGGCCTCTTTATGTGGACTCCATTAACAATTAACCTTCCGACTTAAGCTATAATGTCTTTAATTTTTACATAATACTTTAGTGATTCGGGGTTAACACTGTTTGGAATAACCTTTTCAAGATTTTGATGTAATCCTTTTGAAACTTATTGATGTCTTAACTGTCTCTCACTATTGTGTATCTTAGTATTTGCTGAATGCTACGATTTCTAGCGTTCCATAAGGCTTCTTTGGACTTCAATAGAAAATTATACCTCTTGACTAGCTATACTTCTTCATGTTAAGTAATACTTTTAGGAATCTGTGGTTAACATGTTTTGGAATAACCTTCAAGATTCTGCAGTGTACCTCTTTAGACAAGACTTCATTGTCTTACACTGTTCTCTCACTATTCGTGAATCATAGTATTGCTGAATGCTAGATTTCAGGTTTCATAATGGGCTTTTTATACTACTTTTCAGTGAATTCTGTGGTTTGAAACACTGTTTCATGTGAACTAACTCTATTTCAAGGATTTCTGCAGTGTACAACATCCTTTCTAGACTAGAACTTCATTTTGATGTCTTTTACACTTGTTCTCTCACTATTCTGTGATATTCATTAGTATTTGCTCTGAATGACTACTGATTTCTAGCGTTTCCATAATGGGCCTTCTTTTTACTTGTGGGACTTCACCACATGTAGAAACAACTTTATACACTCTTCTCTGAACTTGAGAAGCTATATACACTTGTCTTTCACTGTTTTACAGTTGAATACTACTTTTCAGTGAATTCTAGTGGTTGAAACACTGTTTTCTTGTGAAGTAACTCTATTTCAAGATTTCTTAGTGTATACATCCTTTCTAGACTAGAAACTTACATTTTGATGTCTTTTACACTTGTTCTCTCACTATTCTGTGATATTCATTAGTATTTGCTCTGAATGACTACTGATTTCTAGCTGTTTCCATAATGGGCCTTCTTTTCTACTTGTGGACTTCACCACATGTAGAAACAACTTTATACACTCTTCTCTGACTTAGAAGCTATAAACTTGTCTTTCAACTGTTTTACAGTTAATACTACTTTTCAGTGATTCTGGTGGTTTGAAACACGGTTTCATGTGAACTAACTCTTTTCAAGGATTTCTGCAGTGTACACATCCTTTCTAGACAAGACTTTCATTTTGATGTCTTTTACACTTGTTCTCTCACTATTCTGTGATATTCATTAGTATTTGCTCTGAATGACTACTGATTTCTAGCTGTTTCCCATAATGGGCCTTCTTTTCTACTTGTGGGACTTCACCACATGTAGAAACAACTATACTCTTCTCTGACTTGAGAAGCTTATACACTTGTCTTTCAACTTTAAGTTTAATACATTTATGAATACTTTTAACTTTTCAGTGAACTATGTTTTAAAAGGTTTTCTATGTAATAACTCTTTTCTAGAGAACTTTCTTTTATGTTTTACACTGTCTCTCCTTTCTGATATTCATAATTTCATTTGATTTTTACGCTTTCTTAATTCTCGTATATTCATTTGGTATTTCTCTGAATAGACTACTATTTTCTACTGTTTCCCTAATGGACCTTCTTTTCTACTTTGACGGTTCACCATTAGAAACAACTTTAACTCTTTCTGAACCTTCAGAACTATAAACTTGTCTTTCAACTGTTTTACGTTAAATCACTTTCTTATGAATTCTGGTTGTTCAATACACTGGTTTCATGTGAACTACTCTTTTTCAAGATTTCTGCAGTGTACATCATCCTTTCTAGACAAGACACTTTCATTTTGATGTCTTTTACACTTGTTCTCTCACTATTCTGTGATATTCATTAGTATTTGCTCTGAATGACTACTGATTTCTAGCTGTTTCCTATAATGGGCCTTCTTTTCTACTTGTGGGACTTCACCACATGTAGAAACAACTTTATACACTCTTCTCTGAACTTGAGAAGCTATATACACTTGTCTTTCAACTGTTTTACAGTTGAATACTACTTTTCAGTGAATTCTGGTGGTTTAAACACTGGTTTCATGTGAACTAACTCTATTTCAAGGATTTCTGCAGTGTACAACATCCTTTCTAGACTAGAACTTCATTTTGATGTCTTTTACACTTGTTCTCTCACTATTCTGTGATATTCATTAGTATTTGCTCTGAATGACTACTGATTTCTAGCTGTTTCCCATAATGGGCCTTCTTTTCTACTTGTGGGACTTCACCACATGTAGAAACAACT
Organism: Cnephaeus nilssonii; assembly: GCA_030846915.1. NCBI lineage: Eukaryota > Metazoa > Chordata > Mammalia > Chiroptera > Vespertilionidae > Cnephaeus > Cnephaeus nilssonii. Next base: position 15,221 of record JAULJE010000221.1, read on the forward strand.
TTATACACTCTTCTCTGAACTTGAGAAGCTATATACACTTGTCTTTCAACTGTTTTACAGTTGAATACTACTTTTCAGTGAATTCTAGTGGTTGAAACACTGTTTTCTGTGAAGTAACTCTATTTCAAGGATTTCTGAGTGTAAACATCCTTTCTAGACTAAGACTTACATTTTGATGTCTTTTACACTGTTCTCTCACTATTCTGTGATATTCATTAGTATTTGCTCTGAAAGACTACTGATTTCTAGCCTGTTTCCTATAATGGGCCTTCTTTTCTACTTGTGGGACTTCACCACATGTAGAAACAACTTTATACACTCTTCTCTGAACTTGAGAAGCTATATACACTTGTCTTTCAACTGTTTTACAGTTAATACTACTTTTCAGTGAATTCTGGTGGTTTGAAACACTGGTTTCATGTGAACTAACTCTATTTCAAGGATTTCTGCAGTGTACACATCCTTTCTAGACTAGAACTTACATTTTGAGTCTTTTACACTTGTTCTCTCACTATTCTGTGATATTCATTAGTATTTGCTCTGAATGACTACTGATTTCTAGCTGTTTCCCATAATGGGCCTTCTTTTCTACTTGTGGGACTTCACCACATGTAGAAACAACTTTATACACTCTTCTCTGGACTTGAAGCTATATAAACTTGTCTTTCAACTGTTTTACAGTTAAATACTACTTTTCAGTGAATTCTGGTGGTTTGAAACACTGGTTTCATGTGAACTAACTCTATTTCAAGGATTTCTGCAGTGTACAACATCCTTTCTAGACTAGAGACTTACATTTTGATGTCTTTTACACTTGTTCTCTCACTATTCTGTGATATTCATTAGTATTTGCTCTGAATGACTACTGATTTCTAGCTGTTTCCATAATGGGCCTTCTTTTCTACTTGTGGGACTTCACCACATGTAGAAACAACTTATACACTCTTCTCTGAACTTGAGAAGCTATATACACTTGTCTTTCAACTGTTTTACAGTTGAATACTACTTTTCAGTGAATTCTGGTGGTTTGAAACACTGGTTTCATTGTGAACTAACTCTATTTCAAGGATTTTGCAGTGTACACACATCCTTTCTAGACTAGAAACTTACATTTTGATGTCCTTTTACACTTGTTCTCTCACTATTCTGTGATATTCATTAGTATTTGCTCTGAATGACTACTGATTTCTAGCTGTTTCCATAATGGGCCTTCTTTTCTACTTGTGGGACTTCACCACATGTAGAAACAACTTTATACACTCTTCTCTGAACTTGAGAAGCTATATACACTTGTCTTTCAACTGTTTTACAGTTGAATACTACTTTCAGTGAATTCTGTGGTTTAAACACGTTTTCATTGGAACTAACTCTATTTCAAGATTTTGCAGTGTACACATCCTTTCTAGACTAGAACTACATTTTGATGTCTTTTACACTTGTTCTCTCACTATTCTGTGATATTCATTAGTATTTGCTCTGAATGACTACTGATTTCTAGCTGTTTCCATAATGGCCTTCTTTTCTACTTGTGGGACTTCACCACATGTAGAAACAACTTTATACACTCTTCTCTGAACTTGGAAGCTATATAACTTGTCTTTCAACTGTTTTACAGTTGAATACTACTTTTCAGTGAATTCTGGTGGTTTGAAACACTGGTTTCATGTGAACTAACTCTATTTCAAGGATTTCTGCAGTGTACACATCCTTTCTAGACTAGAACTTACATTTTGATGTCTTTTACACTTGTTCTCTCACTATTCTGTGATATTCATTAGTATTTGCTCTGAATGACTACTGATTTCTAGCTGTTTCCCATAATGGGCCTTCTTTTCTACTTGTGGGACTTCACCACATGTAGAAACAACTTTATACACTCTTCTCTGAACTTGAGAAGCTATATAACACTTGTCTTTCAACTGTTTTACAGTTGAATACTACTTTTCAGTGAATTCTGGTGGTTTCAAACACTGGTTTCATGTGAACTAACTCTATTTCAAGGATTTCTGCAGTGTACAACATCCTTTCTAGACTAGGACTTACATTTTGATGTCTTTTACACTTGTTCTCTCACTATTCTGTGATATTCATTTAGATTTGCTCTGAATGACTACTGATTTCTAGCTGTTTCCTATAATGGGCCTTCTTTTTCTACTTGTGGGACTTCACCACATGTAGAAACACTTTATACACTCTTCTCTGGACTTGAGAAGCTATATAAACTTGTCTTTCAACTGTTTTACAGTTAAATACTACTTTTCAGTGAATTCTGTGGTTTGAAACACTGTTTCATGTGAACTAACTCTATTTCAAGGATTTCTGCAGTGTACAACATCCTTTCTAGACTAGAGACTTACATTTTGATGTCTTTTACACTTGTTCTCTCACTATTCTGTGATATTCATTAGTATTTGCTCTGAAATGACTACTGATTTCTAGCTGTTTCCCATAATGGGCCTTCTTTTCTACTTGTGGGACTTCACCACATGTAGAAACAACTTATACACTCTTCTCTGGACTTGAGAGCTATATAACTTGTCTTTAACTGTTTTACAGTTAAATACTACTTTTTCAGTGAATTCTGGTGGTTTGCAAACACTCGTTTCATGTGACTAACTCTATTTCAAGGGTTTCTGCAGTGTACAACATCCTTTCTAGACTAGACACTTTCATTTTGATGTCTTTTACACTTGTTCTCCTCACTATCTGTGATATTCATTAGTATTTGCTCTGAATGACTACTGATTTCTAGCTGTTTCCTATAATGGGCCTTCTTTCTACTTGTGGGACTTCACCACATGTAAACACTTTAATTCACTCTTCTCTGCAGGGAAAGCTATAAAACTTGTCTTTCAACTGTTTTACAGTTAAAACAAATTTTCAGTGAATTCTGTGGTTTGAAACACTGGTTTTCATGTGAATAACTCATTTCAAGGATTTTCTCAGTGTACAACATCCTTTCTAGACTAGAGACTTACATTTTGATGTCTTTTACACTTGTTCCCCTCACTATTCTGTGATATTCATTAGTATTTGGGTCTGAATGACTACTGATTTCTAGCTGTTTCCATAATGGGGCCTTCTTTCTACTTGTGGACTTTTACCACATGTAGAAACAACTTTATTACCACTTTCTCTGGACTTTGAAGCTATATAAACTTGTCTTTCAACGTTTTTATCATTGATACTACTTTCAGTGAATTTTTGTTTGGGTTTTTAAACAAATGGTTTCAGTGAACTAAATCTCTATTTAAGGGTTTCTGCAGTGTAACTCCTTTCTAGACAAGACTTACATTTTGATGTCTTTTACACTTGTTCTCTCATATTCTGTGATATTCATTATTTTTGCTCTAAAAGACTATGTTTTTCAGTTTTCCCAAAGGGGGCCTTCTTTTCTACTTGGGGATTCCCCCATTAAAGAAACTTTATACACTCTTCTCTGAATTTGGGAAAACTTTAATTTTCTTTCAACTGTTTTACGTTGAATACTATTTTAGTGAATTCTGGGGTTTCAAAAACGGGGTTTTTGAACTAATCTATTTAAGGTTTTTGCATGTAAAACCCTTTCTAACTAAGACTTACTTTTTGATGTTTTTAAAAACCTTTTTTCCTCCTATTCTGTGATATTCATTATATTTTCCCTGAATGACTACTGTTTCAGCTTTTTCCTAAAGGGCCCCTTCTTTTCTACTTGGGGGATTTCCCACATGTAAAACACTTTATTTTTTTTTTAATTTTTTATTGATTAAGGGTCAAATTTGTCCTCCCCCCCATTCCCATCCCCCCCCTCCCCTGGATCCCAAAACCCCTGTTAATTAAGCAGGGGTTGGCTCATACATCACAAAAACCCTTTGTTGATCTCTCCCCCCTCCCCCCACCCCCCCCCCATCCTCCCTCTGGGGCCCCGATAGTCCGATCGTCCCTCCTTTTTCGGTTTGTTTTTTTCATCAGCTATGTTGTTCTTTTTTCCCCTAGATACGAGATCATGTGTCACTAGAGATATACTTAAAAAATTTGAATGTGCAACGAAAATAATATTTTATGCTGACGGGCAAATGAATCAGTCTGTAGTGAGTTTCTTTCGGACCAACAGTTCTTTGAGCCCCCAATATCAATGCCACCAGTTCCCTAGAGTACATGTCGGCACTGACCCCTCAGCTCTGGGGTGGCAAATGGTGGTAATGCAGGTCCGACTCCCTCGGGTTTGGTCCCCCGGCCGGACCCGGGGCACTGCTTCACCCGGATCGGGGGCCCACGCCTCCCCCGGACCCGGGGCAAGGCTCCTCGGATCCGGGGGCCCCGCGGCCTCACCCGGACCCGGGACCCGGGCCCCACCCGGACCCGGGGGCCCGGGGCCTCCCCCGGGACCCCGGGACCCGGCCCCCCGGTCCAGGGGCCCGCGGCCTAAACCCGGACCCGGGACCCAGGCCCCCCCGGATCCAGGGGCCCGCGGCCTCAACCCGGCCCCGGGGACCCAGGCTCCCCCGGGATCCAGGGGCCCGGGGCCTCACCCGGCCCCGGGCCCCGGGCTCCCCCGGGATCCGGGGGGCCCGGGGCCCTCCCCGGCCCCGGGACCCGGGCTCACCCGGGATCCAGGGGCCCGCGGCCTCACCCGGACCCGGGGCCCAGGCTCCCCCGGGATCCGGGGGGCCCGCGGCCTCACCCGGACCCGGGGCCCAGGCTCACCCCGGATCCAGGGGCCCGCGGCCTCCCCCGGGACCCGGGGCCAGGCTCACCCGGATCCAGGGGCCCGCGGCCTCACCCGGACCCGGGGGCCAGGCTCACCCGGATCCAGGGCCCCGCGGCCTCCCCCGGGGCCCCGGGGGCCAGGCTCCCCCGGGGATCCGGGGGCCCGCGCCCCGCCCGGACCCGGGACCCGGGCTCACCCGGATCCAGGGGCCCGGGGCCTCGCCCGGACCCGGGCCCCGGGCTCCCCCGGGATCCGGGGGCGAAAACGGCCCGCCCGGCCCGGGGCCAGGCTCCCCCGGATCCAGGGGCGCATGGCCTCGCCCAGCCCCGGGGGCCAGGCCACCCGGACCCGGGGCGCAGGGCCCTCCCCCAGACCCGGGATTCAGCTCACCCACCCAGGGGCCCAGGCCTCCCCCGGGACCCAGGCGCACGGGCCTCACCGGACCCGGGGCCCAGCCTCACCCTACCCATTTCCCCAGCCTCCCCCGGCCCCGGGGGCCCGGCTTCACCCAGTCCGGGCCCAGCGGGGTTTCGTCTTTTTTATCCCAATTCCTTTTGGGTCAATTCCCTCTCAGCAATTTCTTCACCCATTTTCTCAAGTTCCAGGGCAGCCACCGCAGAACTCTTGGGCGGGGGGCTCGGGGAAGCTCCGGGGTGCCCGGTGCGCGGGGGCGGGCTGGTCCCGGGGGGGCTGCGTCGGCCCTTGTGTCCCGCAGCGGTGGCCGTCGCCGAGGTGCGCACCCGGGCCCCTTCCGGGGGGTTGAGATTCTTGAAGGACTTGGAGGTCAGCAAGCGCGTAGTCTCCGCCCCCTGTCTCCCAGGGGGTGTCTGTCCTGCTCGGAGCGAGTGAAGGGCCCTTTCCCCTCAGCCGAAGACCGCTGGGGGAACTGCGCCGAGCACGTTCCAGGCCACCATTGTGTCGCCTGAGCCGTAGTTTTTAAAGGTGGTCTTTGGGTCACCGGATCACTTCATCCCGCGACCCCTCTCTTTTATTCTATTTTTTTTTAGCATCCGTCAGTTAGCCCTCCGGTGGTTCTGGTGGTGTCCGCTCCGCTCTCCCCTTGGTCTCAAAACCATTGTGGTAGGGAGCAATCAGGTTTCTGCCCCATCCTTCATCTTGGTCCCTTTTTTGTATAGTTAAGTCTTGATTGTTGTTGGGGTCACTGGGGGAATTGTCCTCCAGCCTATTGGGCCCTGCGGACCCTCTGTGTCTATAAAGGAAAGTTGCTGTGCGGGGGACACGCCCCATGTGCCGTGTCTTGGTGCAGCAACTTCGGCGCTCCTGCGTCTGCCTCTTGAATGTGTCCCTTATGGGAGTGGTCGAAATTCTGGTGTCATCTCCCCACCGACCACTAGATGCCCTCGTTTCTGGGTCTCCAAGGAGTGTAGGTCAGCTACTGCCTGTGGCCCCTCAGCAGGAATTTCAGCATCCCTTATATTTGTGACCTGTTTCGGTGTTTCCCCTTTTGGCTGCCTCCCTACGCTAACTTCCCAATCTCCCTAGGTGGTGCTCTTGATCCCCCCTTTGTGGGCTGAGTGCAAAGTCTTGGTGTTGTTAACCTTGATTGCTGTTGGTACACTGGGAGGATGGGGACCTCCAGTCCCAAATTTGGGGTGAGGGTCAGCTGTGTCTATGCTTGAGACAGCCCCATTCAACTAGACTTGCAAAAATTTAAAAACCCCTGTGTTCAGCTTGGATGGGGCGGAGTTACAGGGCGGAGCCTACCGCCTTGGCTTTCCCCTCAGCCCCACATCCTTTCTAGACTAGAGACTTACATTTTGATGTCCCTTTTACACTTGTTTTTCTCACTATTCTGTGATATTCATTAGTATTTGCTCTGAATGACTACTGATTTCTAGCTGTTTCCATATAATGGGCCTTCTTTCTACTTGTGGGACTTTTACCACATGTAGAAACAACTTTATACACTCTTCTCTGGACTTGAGAAGCTATATAAACTTGTCTTTCAACTGTTTTACAGTTGATACTACTTTTCAGTGAATTCTGGTGGTTTGAAACACTGGTTTCATGTGAACTATCTCTATTTCAAGGATTTCTGCAGTGTACAACATCCTTTCTAGACTAGAGACTTACATTTTGATGTCTTTTTACACTTGTTCTCTCACTGATTCTGTGATATTCATTAGTATTTGCTCTGAATGACTACTGATTTCTAGCTGTTTCCCATAATGGGCCTTCTTTTCTACTTGTGGGACTTCACCACATGTAGAAAACAACTTTATATCACTCTTCTCTGAGACTTGTGAAGCTATATAAACTTGTCTTTCAACTGTTTTACAGTTGAATACTACTTTTCAGTGAAATTCTGTGGTTTGAAACACTGGTTTCATGTGAACTATCTCTATTTCAAGGATTTCTGCTAGTGTACAACATCCTTTCTAGACTAGAGACTTACATTTTGATGTCTTTTACACTTGTTCTCCTCACTATTCTGTGATATTCATTAGTATTTGCTCTGAAATACTATGATTTCTAGCTGTTTCCCATAATGGGCCTTCTTTCTACTTGTGGGACTTCACCACATGTAGAAGAAACTTTATACACTCTTCTCTGAACTTGAGAAGCTATATACACTTGTCTTTCAACTGTTTTACAGTTGAATACTACTTTTCAGTGAATTCTGGTGGTTTCAAACACTGGTTTCATGTGAACTAACTCTATTTCAAGGATTTCTGCAGTGTACAACATACCTTTCTAGACTAGAGACTTACATTTTGATGTCTTTTACACTTGTTCTCTCACATTCTGTGATATTCATTAGTATTTGCTCTGAATTACTACTGATTTCTAGCTGTTTCCTATAATGGGCCTTCTTTTCTACTTGTGGGACTTCACCACATGTAGAAACAACTTTATACACTCTTCTCTGGACTTGCAAGCTATATACACTTGTCTTTCAACTGTTTGTAGAAACAAATTTATATATCTTTTCGGATTGGAAGCTATTAAACTTGTCTTTCACTGTTTTACGTGAATATACTTTCAGTGAATTCTGTTTTGAAACCTGTTTATGTGAACTTCTCTATTTCAGGATTTCTGTAGTGTCAACATCCTTCTAACAGGACTTACATTTTGATGTCTTTTCACTTGTTCTTCATATCGTGATTTCATTGTATTGCTCTGAAATAGTAGTTTCTAGCTGTTTCCATATGGCCTTTTTCTACTTGTGGGACTTACACATGTAAGAAACTTATAAAAACTTTTGAACTGAGAAGCTATATACACTTGTCTTTCAACGTTTTAAGTGAATACTTTTTCAGTGAATTCTGGTGGTTTCAAACATGTTTCATGTGAACTAACTATTCAAGATTTCTGCAGTGTACAACATACTTCAGCTGAGACTTACATTTCATGTCTTTACACTTGTTCTTCACGATTCTGTATATTATTATATTTGTCTGAATGACTCTGATTTCTAGCGTTTCATATAATGGCCTCTTTTCTACTTGTGGCACTTCACACATGTTAAAAAACTTTATACCTCTTCTTGGATGCAAGTAATAAATTGTCTTTCACTGTTTTCGTTAATATACTTTCTGAATTCTGTTGGTTGAAACACTGGTTTTGTGATCTAACTATTTCAGGATTTCGCAGTGTACACATCCTTTCTCGACCAAGATTCATTTTGAGCTTTACACTTGTTCTCACTACTCTGGATATTCATTTATTTGTCTAATTATGATTTCTAGCTGTTTCCCATAATGGGCCATCTTTTCTACTTGTGGGACTTACCACATGTAAAAACTTTAACACTTCTGGACTGTAAGCTAATAAACTTGTTTTTTCATGTTTTACATGGGTATACTTTTCAGTTTTTGGTTGAAACATGGTTCATGTGAACTATGTCTATTCAAGGATTCTGCAGTGTACAATTTCCTTCTAACTAGAGACTTTAATTTGAAGCTTTCACTTTTTTCATATTCTGTGTATCATTGTATTTGTCTGGATGCTATGATTCTGCTGTTTCCATAAGGCACTTTTCTACTTGTGGGACTTCACCACATGTGGGAAAAAACTTTATACCTTTCTGAACTGAGAGTTAACTTGTCTTTCACTGTTTACATGAATATAGTTTTCAGTGATTTGTTGGTTGAAACACGGTTATGTGAACTATCTCATTCAAGGATTTGCAGTGTACAACATCCTTTTAGCTAACTTACATTTGGTCTTTACACTTGTTCTCTACATTCTGTGATATTCTTAGTATTTCTGAATGACCACGATTTGTAGTGTTCCATAAATGGGCCTTTTTTCTATTGTGGGTTCACACATTAGAAACACTTTATACACTCTTTCTTGAACTTGAGAGCTTATAACTTGTCTTTCAACTGTTTTACAGTTGAATACTACTTTGTTTCCTATGGTGAAACACTGTTTTCTTGGATGAACTCTATTTCACGATTTCTTGTGTATACATCCTTTCTAGACTAGAAACTTACATTTGTGTCTTTTACACTGTTCTCACAAAATTCTATAATTTAGTTTTGTCTGAATGACTATGATTTAGCTGTTTCCTTATGGGCCTTCTGCTACTTTGGGTTCACCCATGTAGAAACACTTAACACCTTCTCTGCTTGTAAGCTATAAAACTTGTCTTTGAATGTTTACATTGATACTATTTCAGTGAATTCTGTTGTTTGAAACACTGGTTTTATGTGAACTATCTCTATTTCAAGGATTTCTGCAGTGTACAACATCCTTTCTAGACTAGAGACTTACATTTTGAAGTCTTTTACACTTGTTCTCTCACTATTCTGTGATATTCATTAGTATTTGCTCTGAATGACTACTGATTTCTAGCTGTTTCCTATAATGGGACTTCTTTTCTACTTGTGGGACTTCACCACATGTAGAAACAACTTTATACACTCTACTCCTGAACTTCAGAAACTATATAAACTTGTCTTTCAACTGTTTTACAGTGGAATACTACTTTTCAGTGAATTCTAGTGGGTTGAAACACTGTTTTTCTTGTGATGTAACTCTATTTCAAACGATTTCTGTAGTGTATAACATCCTTTCTAGACTAGAGACTTACATTTTCATGTCTTTTACACTTATTCTCTCACGATTACTGTGATATTCATTAGTATTTGCTCTGAATGACTACTGATTTCTAGCTGTTTCATATAATGGGCCTTCTTTTCTACTTGTGGGACTTCACCACATGTAGAAACAACTTTATACACTCTTCTCTGAACTTGAGAAGCTATATACACTTGTCTTTCAAAAATGTTTTCAGTTGAATACTAGTTTTTCCAGTGAATTCTGGTGTTTTCAAAAACTGTTTATGTGAACTAACTCTATTTCAAGGATTTGTGCAGTGTACAACATCTTTTCTAGACTAGAGACTTACATTTTGATGGGCTTTTACACTTCTTCTCTCACTATTCTGTAATATTCATTAGTATTTGCTCTGAATGACTACTTATTTCTAGCTGTTTCCCATAATGGGCCTTCCTTTCTAGTTGTGGGACTTCACCACGTAGAAACAACTTTTATACTCTTATCTGGACTTGTGAAGCTATATAAACTTGTCTTTCAACTGTTTTACAGTTGAATACTATTTTCAGTGAATTCTGTTGGTTTGGGAAAAACTGTTTCATGTGAACTATCTCTATTTCAAGGATTTCTGCAGTGTACAACATCCTTTCTAGACTGAAAACTTACATTTTGATGTCTTTTACACTTGTTCTCACAAAATTCTATGATATTCATTAGTATTTCCCCTGAATTACTACTGATTTCTAGCTGATTCCTATAATGGGCCTCCTGCTCTACTTGTGGGACTTCACCACATGTAGAAAAAACTTTATACACTCTTCTTGGACTTGTGAAGCTATTAAATTGTCTTTCCTGTTTTCCCGTTTGGGATATTTTTTAGTGAAATTTGTTGGGGTTTTAAACATGGTTTCATGTGAACTATCTCTATTTCAAGGTTTTGCGTGTACAAAATCCTTTCTAGATGAGACTTCATTTTTAAGTCTTTTACACTTGTTCCTCACATTTGTGTATTCATTGTATTTGCCTGAATGACTACTGATTTTAGTGTTTCCCATAAAGGGGCTTCTTTTTTACTTGGGGACTTCACCACATGTAGAAACAACTTTATAAACTTTTTCTGTACTTGTGAAGCTATAAAAATTGTTTTCAACCTTT
>JAULJE010000222.1:0-26065 GCA_030846915.1 Cnephaeus nilssonii
GAAGAAGAAGGAAAAATTTTTTAAAAGGGAAAAAACTTTAAAACCCCTTTTTCTGAAAGGGGAAACTATAAAATTTTTTTCAAAAAATTTTTTCGTTTTAAAAATACTTTTCAAGTGGGAAAAATTTGGGGTTTAAAAAGGTTTTTTAACTAAAATTATTTTAAGGGTTTTTTTCAGTGTACAAAATTTTCTAGGGGTAGAGACTTTTTTTTTATGTCTTTTTCCTTGGTTTTTAAATATTCTTTTTATATTTTTTATTAGTATTTGCTCCCGAATGAATTTCTTTTTTTCTTGCATTCCTTTAATGGGCCTTCTTTTTTTTGGGGGTTCCCCCAGTAAAAAAAAAAATTTTTTAACTCTTCTCTGAACTTGGAATTTTAAAAATTGTCTTTTTAACCCGTTTTTTTTCAGGTTTAAAAAATACTTTTTTTAGGGGAATTCTTTTGGGGTTTTTTAAAAATGGTTTCATTTGGGGGAACTAACTCTTTTCAAGGGTTTGTTTCAGGTAAAAAATCCTTTTTAGACTTAAAACTTAACATTTTTTATGTTTTTACACTTGTTCTTCCCCTATTCTGTGTTTTAATTAGTTTTTTGCCCCTGAATGACTACTTTTTTTTTGTTTTCCCATTAAAGGGGCCTTCTTTTCTACTTGTGGGCCCCTTTTTCCCCATTTTAGAAAAACTTTTTACACTCTTCTCTTAATTGGAAAAAACTATAACATTTTTTTCAACTGTTTTTTCAGGTTTAATTTTTTTACTTTTCAGTGAAATTTCTTTGGGGTTTTAAACACTGTTTCTTTTGAATTTAAATCTATTTCAAGGGGGGTTTTGGGGTAAACATCCTTTCTAAATAGGGGAAAATTAATTTTGATTTTCTTTTAAAACTTGTTCTTTTAAAAAATTCTGTGGGTTTTATTAGTATTTCCTTCTGAATTTTTTACGATTTCTAGCCCCTTTTTCCCATAATGGGCCCTTTTTTTTCTTTTTGGACTTCCACCACATGGAAAAAACAACTTTAAAAAAATTTTCTCCCGGAAATTTGGGAAACTATATACAATTTCTTTTTTAACCGGGTTTTTTTTTTTTTTTTTTTTTTTTTTTTTAATTTAAAAATTTTAAATTTTCAGGAAAAATTTTTAAAAAATTAAAAATTTTTTTAATTGTTTTTATATTTGGATTTTTTTGTTTTGTTGAAAGATTGGGTTTTTGTGTTTTATTAAAAAGGGTTTTTTTAAAAGGGGATTTAACCCCGGGAAAATTTTTAAATTTTTGAATTGAGAAGTTATAAAATTGTTTTAAATTTTTTAAAATTTTAAACACTTTTTTTTGGTTTTCATTTTTAATTTAACTAACTCTATTTCAAGGATTTTGGGAGTGTAAAAACATCCTTTCTAAATAGAGACTTTCCTTTTTTTTTTTTCTTTTTCACTTTTTCTCTCTTTTTTATGTGATATTTTTTAGTATTTGCTCTGAAAAAACTACTATTTTTTAGCTGGTTTTCCCCCAAGGGCCTTTTTTCTACTTGTGGGGCCCCCACCACAAATTTGAAAAAACTTTATACACTCTTCTTTGGGCTTGCAAAAATATTTAAATTGTCTTTAACTGTTTTACAGTTAAAAACTATTTTCAGGGAAAATTTTGGTGGTTTTAAAAAAACTGGTTTCATGTGAACTAACCTATTTTAAGGTTTTTGCGTTTTACAACCCTCCTTTTTAGACTAGAGACTTTTCATTTTTATGTCTTTTACACTTGTTTTCCCCACTATTTTTGTATATTCATTAGTAAATTTGCTCTGAATACAAATGATTTCTAGCTGTTTCCCATAATGGGCCCTTTTTTTCTACTTTGGGACTTCAAACCCCATGTAGAAACAACTTTAAAAAACTCTTCCTTTAAATTTGGAAGCTAAATAACCCCTTTTCTTTCCAAATGTTTTACAGTTAATATTTCTTTTCAGTGAATTTGGGGGTTTTAAAAAACTGGTTTCTGTGAATAAATCTATTTCCAAAGGGTTTTGATGTAAACATCCTTTCTAGACAGAGGAAAATTTCAATTTTTTATGTCCCTTTTTCACTTTTCTCCACAAATTTTTGATATTCATTTGTATTTTCCTCTGAAAACACTGATTTCTAGCTGTTTCCTTAATGGGCCCTTTTTTTTCTACTTTTGGGACTTCCCCCACCTGTAGAAACAAAATTTTTACACTCTTTTCTGGGAAAATTGAAAAAGCTTTTATACACTTGTCTTTCAACTGTTTTACAGTTAAAAACTACTTCAGTTCTGGTGGTTTAAACAACTGTTTCATGTGAAAACTCTATTCAAGATTTTGCAGGACAACACCTTTCTAGATAGAACTTCATTTTATTTTACACTTTTCACTATTTTATTCATTATTGCTCGAATGACACTATTCTAGCTGTTTCCTAAGGGCCTCTTTTCTACTGTGGACTTCACCACATGAAAACAACTTTTACACTGTCTCTAACTGGACTAAACATTGTCTTTCATTTACAGTTGAATACTACTTTTCAGGAATTCTGGGTTAACTGTTTCTGTGAATACTCTATTCAAATTTTGATGAAACATCCTTTCTAGACAACTTACATTGTGTCTTTACACCGTCTCCACTATTTTGATATTCATAGTATTTCTCTGAATACTACTGATTCTAGCTTTTTTAGGGCCTCTTCTACTTGTGGACTACCACATTAAAACAACTTATCACTTTCTCTGTTGGAAAATAACTGTCTTTCAACTTTACAGTTCTACACTTTCAGTATTCTGGTGGTTTAACCTGTTTCATGTAACTAACCTATTCAAGGATTTGTCAGTGTACAAATCCTTCCGACTAGAGACTTACTTTTGTCTTTTACACTGTTCTAATCTTGTATTCATTAATTTCTCTAATGACTACTATTCTGCTGTCCTAAAGGCTCTTTCACTTGTGGACTTCACCACATGAAAACAACTTTATAACTCTCTGAACTTGAGAGCTAAACACTGTCTTCTTTTACAGTTGAATACTACTTTTCAGGAATTTGTGGTTTAACACTGTTTCATTACTCATTTCAGATTTTGGTGTAAACCTTCTAGACTAGAATTAATTTTGACTGTTTTACAGTTTCAATACTACTTTTCAGTGAATTCTGGTGGTTTCAAAACTGGTTTCATGTGAACTAAAATCTATTTCAAGGATTTGTGCAGTGGGACAACATCCTTTCCAACCCAGAGACTTACATTTGATGTCTTTTACACTGGTTCTCTCACTATTCTCTGTTATTCATTAGTATTGCTCTGAATGACTACTGATTTTTAGTTTTTTTCCTATAATGGGCCTTTCTTTCCCACTTGGGGACCTCACCACATGTAGAAACAACTTTATACACCCCTTCTCTGAACTTGAGATGCTATATACACTTGTCTTTCAAATGTTTTACAGTTGAATACCTACTTTTCAGGGAATTCAGTGGGTTGAAACACTGTTTTCTTGTGATGTAACTCTATTTCAAGGATTTCTGTAGTGTATAACAAACCCTTTCTAGACTAGAAACTTAAAATTTTTGATGTCTTTTACACTTGTTCTTACACAATTTTATGATATTTCATTAGTTTTTCCTCTGATTTTCTACTGATTTCTAGCTATTTCCCTGTATGGGCCTTCTGCTCTACTTGTGGACTTTGACCACATGTACAAACAACTTTAATACACTCTTCTCTGGTCTTGCGAAGGTATATTAACTTTTCTTTCAACTGTTTTACAGTTAAATACTACTTTTCAGTTTATTCTGGGGGTTTGAAACACTGTTTCATGTGAAAATAACTCTATTTTTAAGGATTTGTGCAGTGTACAACATCCTTTTTAGACTAGAGACTTACATTTTATGTCTTTTACACTTTCTCTCCTATTTGTGATATTCATTAGTATTTGCTCTGAATGACTACTATTTCTAGCTGTTTTATTTCCTATAATGGGGCCCCTTTTCTACTTGTGGGACCTCACCACATGTAAAAAACAACTTTATACACTTTCTCTGACTTGAAGCATAATAAACTTTTTCTTTCACACTTTTACAGTTTAAAAACTACTTTTCAGTGAATTCTGGTGGTTTAAAACACTGGTTTTTATGTGAACTACTCTATTTTAAGGATTTTGCAGTATACAACATCCTTTCTAGACTAGAGACTTTCATTTTTGTCTTTTACACTTTTCTCTCACTATTCTGTGATATTCATTAGTATTTGCTCTGAATGACTACTTATTTCTAGCTGTTTCCTATAATGGGCCTTTTTTTTCTACTTGTGGGACTTTACCACATGTAGAAACAACTTTATAAAACTTTCTCTGAATTGAGAACCCATATACACTTGTCTTTCAACCCTTTTTCCAGTTTAATACTACTTTTCCAGTGAATTCGGTGGGTTTCAAAAAACTGGGTTTCATGTGAACTAACTCTATTTCAAGGATTTGTGCAGTGTACAACATCCTTTCCAGACTAGAAGACTACATTTTGTGTCTTTTACACTTCCTCTCACTATTCTTGTTATTCATTAGTATTTGCTCTGAATGACTACTGATTTCTAGCTTTTTTCCTATATGGGCCCTTTTTTCTACTTGTGGGGCTCACCACATGTAGAAACAACTTTATACATCTTCTCTGAATTGAGAACTATATACACTTGTCTTTCAACTGTTTTAACAGTTAATTTCTACTTTTCAGGAATTCTGGGGGTTTTAAACACTGTTTCATGTGAACTAACCCCTATTTCAAGGATTTTGCAGTGTACAACATCCTTTCCAACTAGAACTTACATTTTGATGTCTTTTACACTTGTTCTCTCACATTTTGTGTATTCATTAGTATTTGCCTGAATTGACTACTGATTTCTAGCTGGTTTCCTATAATGGGCTTCTTTTCTACTTGTGGGACTTCACCACATGTAAAAAACAATTTATACACTCTTTTTCTTTCTTGAGAGTAATAACTTGTCTTTCAATGTTTTACATTTAAAAACACTTTCAGAATTTTGGGGGTTTAAACCGGTTTTTTTTGAATAACCTATTTTAAGGGTTTTGAGTGTAAAACATCCTTTTTAACTAAACTTTAATTTTTATGTTTTTTACACTTGTTTCCCCCATTTTTGATATTCATTATATTTCCCCTGAATACTACGATTTCTATTTTTTCCTAAATGGGGCCTCTTTTCTTTCTTTTGGGACTTACCACATGAGAAAAAACTTTATACACTCTTTTCTGGCTTGAAAAATATAACTTTTCTTTCAACTGTTTTCAGTTAAAACACTTTTCATTTAAATTCCGGGTTTAAAACTGGTTTTATGTGAACTACCCCATTTCAAGGGTTTTTGGGGGTTTCAACATCCTTTCAGACTAGAGACTTTCTTTTTTAAAGTCTTTTAACTTTTTTTTCACTAACTGTGATATTATTTTATTTCTCTGAATGACTACATTTCAGCTTTTCCTTAAAAGGGTTTTTTTCTACTTGTGGACTTCACCACATGTAGAAACAACTTTATACACTCCCTTTTTGAAATTGGAAGCTATATACACTTTTCCTTTCCACGTTTTCAGTTAATACTACTTTTCAGTGAATTCGGGGGTTTAAAAAACTGTTTCATTTGAAAAAAAACTTATTTTCCCAAAATTTTGCTGTACAACATCCTTTCAATAGAGACTTACATTTTTTGTCTTTTTCACTTTTTCTCTCCTATTTTTGATATTCATTAGTATTTGCTCTGAAAGACTACTGTTTTTAGCTGTTCCTAAATGGGGGCCTTCTTTTTCACTTGTGGGCCTTTACCACATTAAAACAAATTTTACACTCTCTCTGAATTGAACCCATATAACTTGTTTTCAACTGTTTTACAGTTAAAAACTACTTTTCATGAATTCTGGTTTTAAACACGGTTTCAATTAACTAACTTATTTTAAGGGTTTTGAGTGTACAACATCCTTTTTAGATAAGACTTACATTTTAGTCTTTTAAAACTTTTCTCTCCTATTTGGGGATTCATTTTGTATTGCTCTGAATGACTACTGATTTCTACTGTTTCCTAAAAATGGGGGTTCTTTCTCTTGTGGGACTTCACCACATGTAGAAACAACTTTTTTAACTCTTCCTGAACTTGAGAGCTATTACCTTGTCTTTTAATTTTTTAACATTAATACTACTTTTCAGGGAATTTTGGGTTTTAAACACTGGTTTCTGTGAAAACTCTTTTCCAAGATTTGTATGAACAAAACCTTTCTAGACAAGAAAATTTAATTTTATGTCTTTTAAAAATTGTTTCTCCATTTGATATTTATTAGTATTTCTCTGAATAAAACTGATTTCTACTTTTTCCCTTAAAGGGCCTTCTTTTTACTGTGGGACTTACCAAATTTAAAAAACAACTTTAAACCCTTCTCTGAATTAAAGTATATAACTTTTTCTTTCAAAATGTTTTTACATTAATACTACTTTTCAGTTTTCTGGTGGTTGAAAATTTTTCATGTGAACTAACTCTATTTCAAGGATTTGGCAGTGTCACCCCTCCCCTTCTAATAGAGACTTTTCTTTTGAGTCTTTTTTAAAATTGTTTTTTCCCATTTGTGTTTATTATTTTTTTGCTCTGAAACTACTATTTTAGCTGTTTCCATAATGGGTTCTTTTCTACTTGTGGGCCTTTACCACATGTAGAAAAAACTTTAATTACACTCTTTTCTAACTTGGAAAACATATAACTTTCTTTCAACTGATTACGTTAATACACTTTTTCAGTGAATTCGGTGGGGTTAAAAAACTGTTTCATGTGAAAAAACTCTATTTCAAGGATTTGCAGTGTACAACCCTTCCTTTAATAGAACTTACTTTTTATGTCTTTTACACTTTTCCTCTCCAAAGGTATCTTAGTATTTTCTCTGAAGACACTGATTTCTACTGTTTCCATAAGGGCCTTCTTTTCTACTTTTGGGGGGCTTTACCAATGTAGAAACAACTTTTTAAAACTCTTTTTAACTTGAAGCTATAAAACTTGTTTTCAAGTTTTACAGTTTTTTAAAACTACTTTCAGGGAATCTTGGTTAAAAACCTGGTTTTCCCCGTGAATAAATTATTTTTAAGGAATTTCAGTGTAAACACCTTTCAGACAAAAACTTACATTTTTAAAATTTTTTTTCACTTTCCCACATTTTTATTCATTAATTCCCCGAATTAACGATTCTATTTTTCTTAAGGGCCTTCTTTTCTACTTGTGGGACTTACCACAGTAAAAACAACTTTATAACTCTCTCGCTTGAAGTATATAACTTTTCTTTCAAGTTTTACAGTTAATACTACTTTTCAAAATTCGGGGGTTTTAAACACTGGGGTTTCTGTAATAACTCTATTTTAAGTTTTTGAGTGAAACATCCTTTCTACTAGGAAAATTACATTTATGTCTTTTTACACTTGTTCTTCCCATTTTTGAAATTCAATTTTTTTTCCTAAAACTACTATTTCTACTTTTCCTTAATGGGGCCCCTTTTCTACGTGGACTTCCCCCATGTAAAACAACTTTAACAACCCTTTCCTGGGTTGGAAAGTAATTTTAAATTGTCTTTTTAACTTTTTAAAATAAAACATTTTTTTTTAGTTTTTTTCGGGGGGTTTAAAAACTGGTTTCATGTGAACTAACTCTATTTCAAGCATTTGTGCAGTGTACAACATCCTTTCTAGACTAGAGACTTACATTTTGATGTCTTTTACACTTGTTCTCTCACTATTCTGTGATATTCATTAGTATTTGCTCTGAATGACTACTGATTTCTAGCTGTTCCTATAATGGGCCTTCTTTTCTACTTGTGGGACTTCACCACATGTAGAAACAACTTTATACACTCTTCTCTGAACTTGAGAACTATATACACTTGTCTTTCAACTGTTTTACAGTTCAATACTACTTTTCAGTGAATTCTGGTGGTTTCAACACTGGTTTCATGTGAACTAACTCTATTTCAAGGATTTGTGCAGTGTACAACATCCTTTCCAGACTAGAGACTTACATTTTGATGTCTTTTACACTGGTTCTCTCACTATTCTGTTATTCATTAGTATTTGCTCTGAATGACTACTGATTTCTAGCTGTTTTCCCATAATGGCCTTCTTTTCTACTTTTGGGGCTTCCCACCCCATGTAGAAACAACTTTATACACTCTTCTTTTAGATTTTGGGTTAAAAACTTTATTTTTTTTTTTTTTTTTTTTTTTTTTTTTTTTTTTTTTTTTTTTTTTTTTTTTTTTTTTTTTTTTTTTTTTTTTTTTTTTTTTTTTTTTTTTTTTTTTTTTTTTTTTTTTTTTTTTTTTTTTTTTTTTTTTTTTTTTTTTTTTTTTTTTTTTTTTTTTTTTTTTTTTTTTTTTTTTTTTTTTTTTTTTTTTTTTTTTTTTTTTTTTTTTTTTTTTTTTTTTTTTTTTTTTTTTTTTTTTTTTTTTTTTTTTTTTTTTTTTTTTTTTTTTTTTTTTTTTTTTTTTTTTTTTTTTTTTTTTTTTTTTTTTTTTTTTTTTTTTTTTTTTTTTTTTTTTTTTTTTTTTTTTTTTTTTTTTTTTTTTTTTTTTTTTTTTTTTTTTTTTTTTTTTTTTTTTTTTTTTTTTTTTTTTTTTTTTTTTTTTTTTTTTTTTTTTTTTTTTTTTTTTTTTTTTTTTTTTTTTTTTTTTTTTTTTTTTTTTTTTTTTTTTTTTTTTTTTTTTTTTTTTTTTTTTTTTTTTTTTTTTTTTTTTTTTTTTTTTTTTTTTTTTTTTTTTTTTTTTTTTTTTTTTTTTTTTTTTTTTTTTTTTTTTTTTTTTTTTTTTTTTTTTTTTTTTTTTTTTTTTTTTTTTTTTTTTTTTTTTTTTTTTTTTTTTTTTTTTTTTTTTTTTTTTTTTTTTTTTTTTTTTTTTTTTTTTTTTTTTTTTTTTTTTTTTTTTTTTTTTTTTTTTTTTTTTTTTTTTTTTTTTTTTTTTTTTTTTTTTTTTTTTTTTTTTTTTTTTTTTTTTTTTTTTTTTTTTT
Organism: Cnephaeus nilssonii; assembly: GCA_030846915.1. Lineage (NCBI taxonomy): Eukaryota > Metazoa > Chordata > Mammalia > Chiroptera > Vespertilionidae > Cnephaeus > Cnephaeus nilssonii. Next base: position 9,018 of record JAULJE010000222.1, read on the forward strand.
TTTTTTTTTTTTTTTTTTTTTTTTTTTTTTTTTTTTTTTTTTTTTTTTTTTTTTTTTTTTTTTTTTTTTTTTTTTTTTTTTTTTTTTTTTTTTTTTTTTTTTTTTTTTTTTTTTTTTTTTTTTTTTTTTTTTTTTTTTTTTTTTTTTTTTTTTTTTTTTTTTTTTTTTTTTTTTTTTTTTTTTTTTTTTTTTTTTTTTTTTTTTTTTTTTTTTTTTTTTTTTTTTTTTTTTTTTTTTTTTTTTTTTTTTTTTTTTTTTTTTTTTTTTTTTTTTTTTTTTTTTTTTTTTTTTTTTTTTTTTTTTTTTTTTTTTTTTTTTTTTTTTTTTTTTTTTTTTTTTTTTTTTTTTTTTTTTTTTTTTTTTTTTTTTTTTTTTTTTTTTTTTTTTTTTTTTTTTTTTTTTTTTTTTTTTTTTTTTTTTTTTTTTTTTTTTTTTTTTTTTTTTTTTTTTTTTTTTTTTTTTTTTTTTTTTTTTTTTTTTTTTTTTTTTTTTTTTTTTTTTTTTTTTTTTTTTTTTTTTTTTTTTTTTTTTTTTTTTTTTTTTTTTTTTTTTTTTTTTTTTTTTTTTTTTTTTTTTTTTTTTTTTTTTTTTTTTTTTTTTTTTTTTTTTTTTTTTTTTTTTTTTTTTTTTTTTTTTTTTTTTTTTTTTTTTTTTTTTTTTTTTTTTTTTTTTTTTTTTTTTTTTTTTTTTTTTTTTTTTTTTTTTTTTTTTTTTTTTTTTTTTTTTTTTTTTTTTTTTTTTTTTTTTTTTTTTTTTTTTTTTTTTTTTTTTTTTTTTTTTTTTTTTTTTTTTTTTTTTTTTTTTTTTTTTTTTTTTTTTTTTTTTTTTTTTTTTTTTTTTTTTTTTTTTTTTTTTTTTTTTTTTTTTTTTTTTTTTTTTTTTTTTTTTTTTTTTTTTTTTTTTTTTTTTTTTTTTTTTTTTTTTTTTTTTTTTTTTTTTTTTTTTTTTTTTTTTTTTTTTTTTTTTTTTTTTTTTTTTTTTTTTTTTTTTTTTTTTTTTTTTTTTTTTTTTTTTTTCAAATGTTTTACAGTTGAATACTACTTTTCAGGGAATTCTAGTGGGTTGAAACACTGTTTTTCTTGTGAGTAACCTATTTCAAGGATTTCTGAGTGTATAACATCCTTTCTAGACTAGAACTTATCATTTTGATGTCTTTTACACTTGTTCTTACACAATTTTATGATATTCATTAGTATTTCCTCTGAATTACTACTGATTTCTAGCTATTTCCTGTAATGGGCCTTCTGTCTACTGTGGGACTTGACCACATGTACAAACAACTTTATACACTCTTCTCTGTCTTGCGAAGTATATTAACTTGTCTTTCAACTTTTTACAGTTAAATACTACTTTTCAGTTTATTCTGGTGGTTTGAAACACTGGTTTCATGTGAACTAACTCTATTCAAGGATTTTGCAGTGTACAACATCCTTTCTAGACTAGAGACTTACATTTTTATGTCTTTTAACACTTTTCTCTCACTATCTGTGATATTATTAGTATTTGCTCTGAATGACTACTGATTTCTAGCTGTTTCCTATAATGGGCCTTCTTTTCTACTTGTGGGACTTCACCACATGTAGAAAACAACTTTATACACTCTTCTCTGAACTGAGAAGCTATATACACTTGTCTTTCAACTGTTTTACAGTTAATACTACTTTTCAGTGAATTCTGGTGGTTTCAAACACTGGTTTCATGTGAACTAACTCTATTTCAAGGATTTGTGCAGTGTACAACATCCTTTCTATACTAGAGACTTACATTTTGATGTCTTTTACACTTGTTCTCTCACTATTCTGTGTATTCATTAGTATTTGCTCTGAATGACTACTGATTTCTAGCTGTTTCCCTATAATGGGCCTTCTTTTCTACTTGTGGGACTTCACCACATGTAGAAACAACTTTATACACTCTTCTCTGAACTTGAGAAGCTATATACACTTGTACTTTCAACTGTTTTACAGTTGAATACTACTTTTCAGTGGAATTCTGGTGGTTGAAACACTGTTTCATGTGAACTAACTCTATTTCAAGGATTTCTGAGTGTACAACATCCTTTCTAAACTAGAGAACTTACATTTTGATGTCTTTTACACTTGTTCTCTACTCTATTTTTGATATTCATTAGTATTTGCTCTGAATGACTACTGATTTCTAGTGTTCCTATAATGGGCCCTGCTTCTACTTGTGGGCTCACCACATGTAGAAACAACTTTATACACTCTTCTCTGACTTGCAAGTATATATACTTGTCTTTCAACTGTTTTACAGTTAAATACTACTTTTCAGTGAATTCTGGTGGTTTGAAACACTGGTTTCATGTGAACTAACTCTATTTCAAGGATTTGTGCAGTGTACAACATCCTTTCTAGACTAGAGACTTACATTTTTATGTCTTTTACACTTATTCTCTCACTATTCTGTGATATTCATTAGTATTTGCTCTGAATGACTACTGTATTTCTAGCTGTTTCCTATAATGGGCCTTCTTTTCTACTTGTGGGACTTCACCCCAAATTTGAAACAACTTTTTACACCTTTTCTGAATTGAGAAAAAAAAATTTCTTTTTAAATGTTTTACATTAAAAAATACTTTTCATGAATTTTGGGGTTTCCCCAAAAACTGGTTTATGGGGAATAACTTAATTTTTTTGATTTTGCGTGACAAAACCTTTTTAACTAGAACTTACATTTTAGTCTTTTTTAAAAAATTTTTTTCCTATTTTGGTATTTTTTAGTATTTTCTCTGAAAGAAATGATTTTAGTTTTTTTATAATGGGGGTTTTTTTTCTTTTGGATTACCACATGTAGAAAACAAAAATTTTACACTTTTCTGAATTGAAATTTTAAAACACTTTCTTTTTTTTGTTTTAAAATTTAAAAAATACTTTTTATGAATTTTGGGGGGGTTTAAAAATGGTTTTTTTTTGGGAAATTTAAATTTTTCAAGGGTTTGTGCATGTCAAATCCTTTTAAAGAGACTTTCATTTTGTGTTTTTTACATTGTTCTTCCCATTTTGTTTTTCATTGTAAAATTTCTTAATGACTTGATTTCTAGTGTTTTTCCCATAATGGGCCCCCCTTTTTTTTTTGGGGCTTTACCACATGTAAAAAAAACTTTATACACTCTTTTCGAAATTTAAAGGTTTTTTAATTGTTTTCAAAAATTTTTTCAGTTAAAAAATTTTCAGGAATTTTTTTGGTTTTAAAAAATTTGGGTTTTTGGAATTTAAAAATTTTTTTTAAAGGGGGTTTTGAGTGTTTAAAAAATCCCCTTTTAAATAAAACTTCCCTTTTTTGTTTTTACCTTTTTTCCACCTTTTTATATTTATTTTTTTTTTTCCCCCGAATACTACTGATTTCTAGCTTTTTCCTTAATGGGCCTTTTTTCTATTTGGGACTTTTCCCCCCCTGGGAAAAAAACTTTTTAACTTTCTTGGTTTTGGGAAATATATAACTTTTCTTTCAACCCGTTTTTTTCAGTTTTAAAATACTTTTTATAATTTTGTTGGGGTTTAAAAACTGGTTTCATGTGAACTAAAAAAAATTTCAAGCATTTTGTTTCGTGTTTCAACAACCTTTCTAGAAAATAGGGGACTTACATTTTTCGTCTTTTTTCACTTTTTTCTCACTATTCGTGATATTCATTAGTATTTGCCTGAAAGACTACTGATTTCTAGCTGTTTCCCAAAATGGGCCCTTTTTTTTACTTGTGGGCCCCTTAAAAACCCCTGTTTGAAACAACCTTTTTTTAAAATTTTCTGGAATTGGAAACCCATATAAAATTTTCTTTAACCCCTTTTTAAAATTAAAAACTACTTTTCGTTTAATTCTGGTGGTTTTAAAATGGTTTATGTGAACTAAAACTATTTCAAGGATTTTTGCAAGGTTTCAACATCCTTTCCAGACTAGAGGGTTAACCCCTTTTTATGGGCTTTTACACTTGGGTTTTCTCACTATTCTTGTTATTCATTAGTATTTGCTCGAATGACAACCTTTTCTAGCTGGTTTTTCCCTTTAAAGGGCCTTTTTTTCCCCCCTTTTTGGGAATTCACCACAGGGGAAAAAAAACTTTATACCTCTTTTTGAAAATTTAAAGCTTTTAAACACTTTTCTTTCAACTTTTTTACAGTTTTTAAACTATTTTTAGTGGAATTTTTGGGGGTTTGAAACACTGGTTTTTTGGAACTAACTCTTTTCAAGGATTTTGCAGTGAAACATCCTTTCTAAATTTGAAACTTTCATTTGAAGTCTTTTACACTTTTTCTCTTCCCATTTTGTGAAAATTCAATTTGTATTTGCTCTGAAAAGACTAAAATGATTTCTAGCTGTTTCCTATAATGGGCCCCTTTTTTACTTTTGGGACCTCACCCCCATGTAGAAACAAATTTATACACCTTTTCTGGGCTTGGGAAGCTATAAAAACTTGTTTTAACTGTTTTAAAAATTAAAAAAATTTTTAGTGAAATTTTGGGGTTTGAAACACTTTGGGGGCATGTGAACTTTAAATTTTTCCCAAAGGGGGTTTTGCAGTGTACAACATCCTTTTTAGACTAGAGATTACATTTTTTTTCTTTTAAACTTTTCTCTCCTTTTTCTGTGATATTCATTATTTTTTGCTTGAATGATACGATTTCTAGCTGTTTCCTATAATGGGCCTTTTTTCCCCCCCTTTTGGGACTTTACCACAAGAAAAACAACTTTAAACAACCTTTTTTTCTGAAATTGAGAAGCTATATAACTTGTCTTTTAAAATGTTTTTTTCCGTTAATACTAAAATTTTAGTGAATTCGGGGTTTCAAAAAAACTGGTTTTTTTGTGAACTAACTTATTTCAAGGATTTTGCAGTGTACAACATCCTTTCTAGACTAGAATTACATTTTTTATGTCTTTTTTCATTTTTTTCACTATTCTGTGGGTAAATTTTTTTTGTATTTTCTGAATGATACTTATTTCTTGCGTTTCCTATAATGGGGGCCCTTTTTTTCTACTTCGGGGCTTCACCACATTGAAACAATTTATACACTTTTTCGAATTGAGAAATATATTTTCCCCTTTTCTTTCAATTTTTACAGTTTTAATATAAATTTTCAGGGAAAATTTTGGGGTTTTTGTTTTAAACCCGGTTTTTTGTTTAATAACTCTATTTAAAAATTTTGAGTGTAAACAACCTTTTTTTTTTAAAAAACTTACATTTTTAAGTTTTTAAATTTTCCCCACCAAATTTTTGATATTATTTTTATTTTCTTAAAAACACTTATTTTTAGCTGTTTTTCCTTTTTTTAATTTTGGGGCCTTTCCCGCTTTTCTTGTGGGACTTACCCATGTAGAAACCCAAAATTTTTTTCCCCTCTTTCCTGGAAATTTTGGAGCTTTTATCCCCTTGTCTTTCAACTGTTTTTCAAATTGTACAAAATTTTTAGTGAATTCTGGGGGGTTTCAAAAATGGTTTCATTTTGAACTAACCCCTATTAAGCAATTTGGCGTGTACAACATCCTTTTTTAAGGGCAGAGAAATTTCATTTTATGTCTTTTTCACTTTTTTCTCACTATTTTGTTAATATTATTAAATATTTTTCCTGAAAAGACTATTTAAATTTTTGCTGTTTTCCCATAAAAGGGCCCCTTTTTTTCTACTTGTTTGGGGCTTCACCACATGTAGAAACAATTTATTTAAATCTTTCTGAAAATTTAAAGCTATTAAATTGTCTTTCAAAATTTTTTTTCAGTTGAAAAATACTTTTTAGGGAATTCTGGTGGTTTCAAACACTGGTGTCATGGGGAACCCAACTCTATTTCATGGATTTCTGCAGTGTACAACATCCCTTTTTAGACTAGGACCTAAAAATTTTTATGGGCTATTTTTCTTGTTCCCCTCCCATTAAGTGATGTTCATTAGTAAAATTTTCTCTGAATGACTACTGATTTTTAAAAAGTTTTTCCCGTAATGGCCGGGGGTTTTACTTTTTGGGACCTCCCACATTGAAACAACTTTATACACTTTCCTTTGGGCTTGGAAAACTAAAATAAATTTTTTTCAAATGTTTTTTCAGTTTAAAAATACTTTTTAGTGAATTCTGGTTTTTTTTAAACACTGGGTTTATGTGAACTAAAATATTTCAAGGGAAATTTTTGCATTTTTACAACATTTCCCTTTTTAGAGTAGACACTTTCATTTTGAAGTCTTTTTTCACTAGTTCTTCACTATTCGTGATAATTTATTATTATTTGCTCTGAATGACTTTTGATTACTACTGTTTCCATATAATAGGCCCTTTTTTTTCTACTTGTGGGGGCTTTACCACATGTAGAAAAAATTTATACAATCTTTTTCTGAACTTGAGAAGTATATACACTTTTCTTCATCTGTTTTTAAAAGTTGAATACTCCCTTTTTAGGGAATTCTGGGGTTTTAAACACTGGGGTTTTTTTTTGAAAATAACTTTTATTTCAAGCATTTTTTGAGTGTAAACATCCTTTTTAGAATAGAGACTTACATTTTGATGTCTTTTATTTTTTTTTTTATCACTATTCTGTGGGTATTTATTTGTATTTGCTCTGGGAAAGACTACTTTATTTCTAGCTGTTTCCAATAATGGGGCTTCTTTTCACTTGGGGAAATTCAAACCCCATGTAAAAAACAATTTATACACTCTTCTCTGAAGTTGGAAAAAGCTAAAAAACACTTGTCTTTCAAATGTTTTCAGTTGAATACTACTTTTCCGTGAATTTGGTCGTTTCAAAAACTGGTTTCAAGTGAAATAACTCTATTTAAAGGGGGTTTTGCAGTGTACCAAAATCCCTTTTTAGACTAGAGACATACATTTTAAAGTCTTTTTTCAATTGTCCTCTTCTATTTTGTGATTTTTATTAGGGATTTTTCTCCCCGAATGACTCCCGATTTCTAGTGTTTCCCATAATTTTTACTTTTTTTTTTACTTGTGGGACTTCATCACATGGAGAAACAACTTTATACACTCGATGATTTTCATCACTCCCAGCTGGTCCCCTGGCCAAAAACATTATCACCTGGGATCAATTTAAAACCCGCCCACCCCGGGGCCCCCCCCTTGGTGGAAAAATCCCCCATCCGGTTTTTAAAGGGCCCAACCAGGCTTCTTTAAAAATGCCAACTCATTTTGCCGAATAATAAATTGGGAAAAAATTTTCCAACCGGTTTTTATGTTCTTTTAACCGGGTTTCCCCGTCAGGAAACAATGTTTTACAGATTTTAAGGCCCTTTATTACATATTCCAAATGTTTGAAGCACTTTCTTAAAATTTAAACCTTGGGTTTTTCATTTTGAAATTTCCCCAGTTGGGGTCTCTTGTTCCAGTGTCTCAAGCTTTTTCATTGTGAATTCTAATTTGGTAAACAACCTTTTTACAAATATACCAGCACTTTCAACATTATTACCACTTGACAGTCTATCCTACCTTTCACAGCGCTTTGGATACAAATTCTCAGTATTTAAAATTCAGTAGAGATGTTCGGGTTCTAAAACGTATTCCAGAGTTCTAGAGACACTCTGCCATTCCCCTGGTCTGTTGTTTTGAGCAATGAGACTTTTCATTTTAACACGGGTGTCATACCGCTTTTTAAAGGCACAGTAAAACATTACTTGGAACCCTAGCCTAACTAACATTTTGTTATTTCATAGTGTTCTCAATACTTTCATACTGTTCGATAGCTCTAGGAAAATGAGTTTTTTCAGTGTTTCACCAAAACCTTTTCCCGAAAACGCCAACTCCTTTTGACGGATAAAATAAATGTAAACAGTGTCACACTCGCTCTCAGCTGTTTGAACAAGATTTCCCAGTGACAAAATAGTGCTGTTCAGATAATTCAGTCTATTGGAATATGTATTCCTCTTGTGTGAAGCACATTTCTAAATATTTCCCTAGTCTGGAGTCTAAGTTCTGAGTGCTACACACCAAATTGTCCAGTGATTGAACTCATCATTGTGAATAGCCAACATTACTACATGACCGTAACCCTGTCCCTAACCCTCTACCCAAACCCTAACCTAGCCCACACCTAGCCTGAACCTAACTACCCAAAACCTTATCCTAACCCTAACCATGAACAGAGCCCCAATTCTCTAACCCTAATACCGAACTAATCTCGATGACGTCATCACTCCCAGCTGGGCCCCTGGCCAAATCATTATCACCTGGGATCAATTAAGCCTGCCCACTTGGCCCCTCCCCTTGGTGACGTCATCACATCCAGTTTAAATGGCCTAACCAGGGTTCTTTCAAATCGCCAACTCATTGTCCCGGAATAATAAATGTAAACCATGGTCTATGTTCTTTGAACACGATTTCCTTGTCAGGAAACAATGTGTACAGATATTAAGGCCCTTTATTCACGTATTCCTAGTGTTTGAAGCACTTTCTTAGATATTAACCTAGGTTATCATTGTGAATTTCCCGAGTTGGAGTCTCTCTCTTCCAGTGTCTCAAGCTTTTTCATTGTGAATTCTAATTTGGTAAAACAACCTTTTTTACAAATATACCAGCACTTTCAACATTATTACCACTTGACAGTCTATCCTACCTTTCACAGCGCTTTGGATACAAATTCTCAGTATTTCAAAATTCAGTAGAGATGTTCGGTTCTAAAACGTATTCCAGGAGTTCTAGAGACACTCTGCCATTCCCCTGGTCTGTTGTTTTGAGCAATGAGACTTTTCATTTTAACACGGGTGTCATACCGGCTTTTTAAAGGCACAGTAAAACATTACTTGGAACCCTAGCCTAACTAACATTTTTATTTCATAGTGTTCTCAATACTTTCATACTGTTCGATAGCTCTAGGAAAATGAGTTTTTTCAGTGTTTCAACCAAAACCTTTTCCCGAAAACGCCAACTCCTTTTGACGGAAAAATAAATGTAAACAGTGTCACACTCGCTTCTCAGCTGTTTGAACAAGATTTCCCAGTGACAAAATGTGCTGTTCAGATATTCAGTCTATTGGAATATGTATTCCTATTGTGTGAAGCACATTTCTAAATATTTCCCTAGTCTGGAGTCGTAAGTTCTGAGTGCTACACACCAAATTGTCCAGTGATTGAAGCTCATTCATTGTGAATAGCCAACATTACTAACTGTGACCGTAACCCTGTCCCTAACCCTCTAACCCAAACCCTAAACCTAGCCCACACCTGTGCCTGAAACTACCTAGCCCAAAACCTTATCCTAACCCTAACCATGAACAGAGCCCCAATTCTCTAACCCTAATACCAGAACTAATCTCGATGACGTCATCACTCCCAGCTGGTCCCCTGGCCAAATCATTATCACCTGGGATCAATTAAGCCTGCCCACGTGGCCCCTCCCCCTTGGTGACGTCATCACATCCGTTTAATGGCCTAACCAGGCTTCTTTCAAAAACGCCAACTCATTGTCCCGGAATAATAAATGTAACCAGTATCCACTCGGTCTATGTTCTTTGAACACGATTTCCTTGTCAGGAAACAATGTGTTACAGATATTAAGGCCCTTTATTCACGTATTCCTAGTGTTTGAAGCACTTTCTTAGATATTAACCTAGGTTATCATTGTGAATTTCCCGAGTTGGAGTCTCTCTCTTCCAGTGTCTCAAGCTTTTTCATTGTGAATTCTAATTTGGTAAAACAACCTTTTTACAAATATACCAGCACTTTCAACATTATTACCACTTGACAGTCTATCCTACCTTTCACAGCGCTTTGGATACAAATTCTCAGTATTCAAAATTCAGTAGAGATATTCGGGTTCTAAAACGTATTCCAGGGGTTCTAGAGACACCTGCCATTCCCCTGGTCTGTTGTTTTGAGCAATAGACTTTTCATTTTAACACGGTGTCATACCGGCTTTTTAAAGGCACAGTAAAACATTACTTGGAACCCTAGCCTAACTAACATTTTTATTTCATAGTGTTCTCAAAAACTTTCATACTGTTCGATAGCTCTAGGAAAATGAGTTTTTTCAGTGTTTCAACCAAAACCTTTTCCGAAAACGCCAACTCCTTTTGACGGAAAAATAAATGTAAACAGTGTCACACTCGCTTCTCAGCTGTTTGAACAAGATTTCCCAGTGACAAAATAGTGCTGTTCAGATAATCAGTCTATTGAATATGTATTCCTCTTTTTTTGGGAAACACATTTCTAAATATTTCCCTAGTCTGGGGTCGTAAGTTCTGAGTGCTACACACCAAATTGTCCAGTGATTGAAGCTCATTCATTGTGAATAGCCAACATTACTAAACTGTGACCTAACCCTGTCCCCTAACCCTCTAACCCAAACCCTAAACCTACCCACACCTGTGCCTGAAACCTACCTAGCCCAAAACCTTATCCTAACCCTAACCATGAACAGAGCCCCAATTCTCTAACCCTAATACCAGAACTAATCTCGATGACGTCATCACTCCCAGCTGGTCCCCTGTCCAAATCATTATCACCTGGGATCAATTAACCTGCCCACTGGCCCCTCCCCCTTGGTGACGTCATCACATCCGGTTTAATGGCCTAACCAGGCTTCTTTCAAAATCGCCAACTCATTGTCCGGAATAATAAATGTAACCAGTATCCAACTCGGTTTTATGTTCTTTGAACACGATTTCCTTTCAGGAAACAATGTGTTACAGATATTAAGGCCCTTTATTCACGTATTCCTAGTGTTTGAAGCACTTTCTTAGATATTAACCTAGGTTATCATTGTGAATTTCCCGAGTTGGAGTCTCTCTCTTCCAGTGTCTCAAGCTTTTCATTGTGAATTCTAATTTGGTAAAACAACCTTTTTTACAAATATACCAGCACTTTCAACATTATTACCACTTGACAGTCTATCCACCTTCACAGTGCTTTGGATACAAATTCTCAGTATTTCAAAATTCAGTAGAGATGTTCGGGTTCTGAAACGTATTCCAGAGTTCTAGAAACAATCTTGCTATTCCCCTGGTCTGTTGTTTTGAGCATGAACTTTCATTTTAACACGGGTGTCATACCGGTTTTTAAAGGCACAGTAAAACATTACTTGGAACCCTAGCCTAACTAACATTTTTATTTCATAGTGTTCTCAATACTTTCATACTGTTCGATAGCTCTAGGAAAATGAGTTTTTCAGTGTTCACCAAAACCTTTTCCCGAAAACGCCAACTCCTTTTGACGGAAAAATAAATGTAAAAGTGTCACACTGGCTTCTCAGCTGTTTGAACAAGATTTCCCAGTGACAAAATTGTGCTGTTCAGATATCAGTCTATTGGAATATGTATTCCTATTGTGTGAAGCACATTTCTAAATATTTCCCTAGTCTGGAGTCGTAAGTTCTGAGTGCTACACACCAAATTGTCCAGTGATTGAAGCTCATTCATTGTGAATAGCCAACATTACTACACTGTGACCGTAACCCTGTCCCTAACCCTCTAACCCAAACCCTAAACCTAGCCCACACCTGAGCCTGAAACCTACCTAGCCCAAAACCTTATCCTAACCCTAACCATGAACAGAGCCCCAATTCTCTAACCCTAATACCAGAACTAATCTCGATGACGTCATCACTCCCAGCTGGTCCCCTGGCCAAATCATTATCACCTGGATCAATTAAGCCTGCCCACGTGCCCCTCCCCCTTGGTGACGTCATCACATCCGGTTTAATGCCTAACCAGCTTCTTTCAAAATCGCCAACTCATTGTCCCGGAATAATAAATTAACCAGTATCCAACTCGTTCTATGTTCTTTGAACACGATTTCCTTGTCAGGAAACAATGTGTTACAGATATTAAGGCCCTTTATTCACGTATTCCTAGTGTTTGAAGCACTTTCTTAGATATTAACCTAGTTATCATTGTGAATTCCCGAGTTGGAGTCTCTCTCTTCCAGTGTCTCAAGCTTTTTCATTGTGAATTCTAATTTGGTAAAACAACCTTTTTTACAAATATACCAGCACTTTCAACATTATTACCACTTGACAGTCTTCCTACCTTTCACAGCGCTTGGATACAAATTCTCAGTATTTCAAATTCAGTAAGATGTTCGGGTTCTAAAACGTATTCCAGGAGTTCTAGAGACACTCTGCCATTCCCCTGGTCTGTTGTTTGAGCAATGAACTTTCATTTTAACACGGTGTCATACCCGGCTTTTTAAAGGCACAGTAAAACATTACTTGGAACCCTAGCCTAACTAACATTTTATTCATAGTGTTCTCAATACTTTCATACTGTTCGATAGCTCTAGAAAATGAGTTTTTCAGTGTTTCACCAAAACCTTTTCCCGAAAACGCCAACTCCTTTTGACGGAAAAATAAATGTAAACAGTGTCACACTCGCTTCTCAGCTGTTTGAACAAGATTTCCCAGTGACAAAATTGTGCTGTTCAGATATTCAGTCTATTGGAATATGTATTCCTATTGTGTGAAGCACATTTCTAAATATTTCCCTAGTCTGGAGTCTAAGTTCTGAGTGCTACACACCAAATTGTCCAGTGATTGAAGCTCATTCATTGTGAATAGCCAACATTACTACACTGTGACCGTAACCCTGTCCCTAACCCTCTAACCCAAACCCTAAACCTAGCCCACACCTGAGCCTGAACCCTACCTAGCCCAAAACCTATCCTAACCCTAACCATGAACAGAGCCCCAATTCTCTAACCCTAATACCAGAACAATCTCGATGACGTCATCACTCCCAGCTGGTCCCTGGCCAAATCATTATCACCTGGATCAATTAAGCCTGCCCACGTGGCCCCTCCCCCTTGTGACGTCATCACATCCGGTTTAATGGCCTAACCCGCCTTTTCAAAATCGCCAACTCATTGTCCGGAATAATAAATTAACCAGTATCCAACCGGTTCTATGTTCTTTGAACACGATTTCCTTGTCAGGAAACAATGTGTTACAGATATAAGGCCCTTTATTCACGTATTCCTAGTGTTTGAAGCACTTTCTTAGATATTAACCTAGGTTATCATTGTGAATTTCCCGAGTTGGAGTCTCTCTCTTCCATGTCTCAAGCTTTTTCATTGTGAATTCTAATTTGGTAAAACAACCTTTTTACAAATATACCAGCACTTTCAACATTATACCACTTGACAGTCTATCCTACCTTTCACAGCGCTTTGATACAAATCTCAGTATTTCAAAATTCAGTAGAGATGTTCGGGTTCTAAAACGTATTCCAGGAGTTCTAGAGACACTCTGCCATTCCCCTGGTCTGTTGTTTTGAGCAATGAGACTTTTCATTTTAACACGGTGTCATACCGGCTTTTAAAGGCACAGTAAAACATTACTTGGAACCCTAGCCTAACTAACATTTTTTATTTCATAGTGTTCTCAATACTTTCATACTGTTCGATAGCTCTAGGAAAATGAGTTTTTCAGTGTTTCACCAAAACCTTTTCCCAAAACGCCAACTCCTTTTGACGGGAAAAATAAATGTAAACAGTGTCACACGCGCTTCTCAGCTGTTTGAACAAGATTTCCCAGTGACAAAATTGTGCTGTTCAGATATTCAGTCTATTGGAATATGTATTCCTATTGTGTGAAGCACATTTCTAAATATTTCCCTAGTCTGGAGTCGTAAGTTCTGAGTGCTACACACCAAATTGTCCAGTGATTGAAGCTCATTCATTGTGAATAGCCAACATTACTACACTGTACCATAGCCTGTCCTAACCCTCTAACCCCCAAAACCCCAAACCTAGCCCCACCTGAGCCTGGACCCTACCTAGCCCAAAAACCCTTTTCCTAACCCTAACCATGAACAGAGGGCCCCCAAATTCTCTAACCCTAATACCAAAAACTAATCTCGATGACGTCATCACTCCCAGCTGGTCCCCTGGCCAAATCATTTTAAACCTGGGATCAATTAAGCCTGCCCACGGGCCCCTCCCCTTGGTGACGTCATCACAAACCCGGTTTAATGGCCTAACCAGGGTTCTTTCAAAATCGCCAACTCATTTCCGGAATAATAAATGTAACCAGTACCAACTCGGTTTCTATGTTCTTTGAACACGATTTCCTTGTCAGGAAACAATGTGTTACAGATATTAAGGCCCTTATTCACGTATTCCTAGTGTTTGAAGCACTTTCTTAGATATTAACCTAGGTATCATTGTGAATTTCCCAGTTGGAGTCTCTCTCTCCAGTGTCTCAAGCTTTTTTATTGTGAATTCTAATTTGGTAAAACAACCTTTTTTACAAATATACCACACTTTCAACATTATTACCACTTGACAGTCCCCAACCTACCTTTCACAGCGCTTTGGATACAAATTCCAGTATTTCAAAATTCAGTAGAGATTTCGGGTTCTAAAACGTATTCCAGGAGTTCTAGAGACACTCTGCATTCCCCTGGTCTTTGTTTTTGAGCAATGAGACTTTTCATTTTAACACGGGTGTCATACCGGCTTTTTAAAGGCACATTTAAAACCTTACTTGGAACCCTAGCCTAACTAACATTTTTATTTTATAGTGTTTTTTTTCAATACTTTCATACTGTTCGATACCTAGGAAAATGAGTTTTTCAGTGTTTCAAAACCCAAAAACCCTTTTCCCGAAAACGCCAACTCCTTTTGACGGGAAAAATAAATGTAAACAGTGTCACACTCGCTTCTCTCAGCTGTTTGAACAAGATTTTCCCATGACAAAATTGTGCTGTTCAGATATTCAGTCTATTGGAATAGTATTCCTATTGTGTGAAGCACATTTCTAAAAATTTCCCTAGTCGGAGTCGTAAGTTCTGAGTGCTACACACCAAAATTGTCCAGTGAAATTTAAGCTATTCATTGTGAATAGCCAACTTACTAACTGTGACCTAACCCTGTCCCTAACCCTCTAACCCAACCCTAAACCTAGCCCACACCTGAGGCCTGAACCCTACCTACCCAAAACTTATCCAACCCTAACCATGAACAGAGCCCCAATTCTCTAACCCTAATAAAACCAGAACTAATCTCGATGACGTCATCACTCCCACTGGTCCCCTGCCAAATCCCTTATCACCTGGGGTCAATTAAGCCTGCCCACGTGGCCCCCCCCCTGTGCGTCATCACATCCGTTTAAAGGCCCCAACCACTTTTTTCAAATCGCCAAATCAAATTTTCCGGAATAATAAATGTAACCAGTATCCAACCGTTCTATGTTTTTTAACAGATTTCCTTTCAGGAACCATTTTTACAGATATTAAGGCCCTTATTCACGTATCCCCAGTTTGGAAGCACTTTCTTAGATATTAACCTAGGGTTTTCATTGTGAATTTCCCATTGGAGTCTCTCTCCCTTTCCCGTGTCTAAGCTTTTTTCATTTTTGAATTCTAATTTGGTAAAACAACCTTTTTACAAATATACCACACTTTCAACATTATTACCACTTGAAAGCCTATCCTACCTTTCACAGCGCTTTGGATACAAATTCTCAGTATTTCAAAATTCAGTAAGATGTTCGGGGTTTTTAAAACGTATTCCAGGGAGTTCTAGAGACACTCTGCCATTCCCCTGGTCTGTTGTTTTTGAGCAATGAACTTTTCATTTTAACCGGGTGTCATACCGGCTTTTTAAAGGCACAGTAAAACATATTACTTGGGAACCCTAGCCTAACTAACATTTTTTTATTTCATAGTTTCCCCCAATACTTTCATACTTTCGTAGCTTGGAAAAAAGATTTTTTTAGTTTTCACCCAAAACCCTTTTTTTCCCAAAAAACCAACCCTTTTGAAGGGGAAAAAAAAATTAAACAGTGTCACCTCCTTCTCACTTTTTGAAAAAATTTTCCCCGTGAAAAAATTTTTCTTTCAATTTTCAGTCTTTGGAATATTTTTCCTTTGTGTGAAAAAACTTTCAAATATTTCCCTATCGGAGTTAATTCTGTGCTACCCCAAAAATTTTCCAGTGTTTTAAGCTCATTTTTTGGAAACCAACTTAAAACCGTGACTTTCCCCCCTAACCCCCTAACCCAACCCTAAACCTAGCCCCAAACCCGGCCTGAACCCCCACCCAAAAAATTATCCTAAACCCAACCAAAAAAACCCCAATTCTCAACCCAAAACCGCTAACTCGATGATATCCCCTCCCACGGCCCCGCCAAATCATTACCCCCGGGAAAATTAAACCTGCCCCGGGGGCCCCCCCCCCCTTGGGGCTCTCACTCCGTTTAAAATGGCAAACAGGCTTTTTTAAAAAACCCAAAACTTTCCCCAAAATAAAATTTAACCAAACCACTGGTTTTTATTTCTTTAAAAACCCCTTTCCCCTTTTCGGAAAAAATGTGTTTTCGATATTAAGGCCCTTTAATTTCCTATTCCCAGGTTTGAAACACTTTCTTAATATTAACCTAGGTTATCATTGTGAAAATTTTCCCCAGTTGGGATCTCTCTCCCTTTCCCGTGTCCTCAAGCTTTTCATTGTGAATTCTAATTTGGTAAAACAACCTTTTTACAAATATAAACCCCACTTTCAACATTATTACCACTTGACAGTCTATCCTACCTTTCACAGCGCTTTGGGTACAAATTCTCAGTATTTCAAAATTCAGTAGAGATATTCGGGGTTCCAAAACGTATTCCCCGGAGTTCTAGAGACAAGTCTGCCATTCCCCTGGTCTGTTTTTTAGCAATGAGACTTTTCATTTTAACACGGTTTCATACCGGCTTTTTAAAGGGACAGTAAAACATTACTTGGAACCCTACCTAACTAACATTTTTATTTCATAGTTTTTCAATACTTTCATACTGGTTCGATAGCTCTAGAAAATGAGTTTTTCCAGTGTTTCATCACCAAAACCTTTTCCCGAAAACCCCCAACTCCTTTTACGGGAAAAAAAAAATGTAAACAGTGTCACACCAATCCGCTTCCAGCTGTTTGAAACAAGATTCCCTCCCAGTGAAAAAAATTGTGCTGTTCAATATTCAGTCTATTGGAATATGTATTCCTTTGTTGAAGCACATTTCTAAATATTTCCCAGTCGGAGTCGTAAGTTCTAGGCCCACACACCAAATTGTCCAGTGATTGAAGCTCATTCATTGTAATAGCCAACATTACACACGTGACCGTTAGCCTTCCCTAA
>JAULJE010000223.1:0-25892 GCA_030846915.1 Cnephaeus nilssonii
TTTTTAAAGGCACAGTAAAACATTACTTGGAACCCTAGGCCTAACTAACATTTTTATTTCATAGTGTTCTCAATACTTTCATACTGTTCGATAGCTCTACGAAAATGAGTTTTTCAGTGTTTCACCAAAACCTTTTCCCGAAAACGCCAACTCCTTTTGACGGGAAAAATAAATGTAAACAGTGTCACACTCGCTTCTCAGCTGTTTGAACAAGATTTCCCAGTGACAAAATTGTGCTGTTCAGATATTCAGTCTATTGGAATATGTATTCCTATTGTGTGAAGCACATTTCTAAATATTTCCCTAGTCTGGAGTCGTAAGTTCTGAGTGCTACACACCAAATTGTCGAGTGTTTGAAGCTCATTCATTGTGAATAGCCAACATTACTACACTGTGACCGTAACCCTGTCCCTATACTCTAACCCAAACCCTAAACCTAGCCCACACCTGAGCCTGAACGCTACCTAGCCCAAAACCTTATCCTAACCCTAACCATGAACAGAGCCCCAATTCTCTAACCCTAATACCAGAACTAATTTCGATGACGTCATCACTCCCAGCTGGTCCCCTGGCCAAATCATTATCACCTGGGATCAATTAAGCCTGCCCACGTGGCCCCTCCCACTTGGTTCGTCATCACATCCGGTTTAAGCCTAACCAGGCTTCTTTCAAAATCGCCAACTCATTGTCCCGGAATAATAAATGTAACCAGTATCCAACTCGGTTCTATGTTCTTTGAACACGATTTCCTTGTCAGGAAACAATGTGTTACAGATATTAAGGCCCTTTATTCACGTATTCCTAGTGTTTGAAGCACTTTCTTAGATATTAACCTAGGTTATCATTGTGAATTTCTCGAGTTGGAGACTCTCTCTTCCAGTGTCTCAAGCTTTTTCATTGTGAATTCTAATTTGGTAAAACAACCTTTTTTACAAATATACCAGCACTTTCAACAATATTACCACTTGACAGTCTATCCTACCTTTCACAGCGCTTTGGATACAAATTCTCAGTATTTTAAAATTCAGTAGAGATGTTCGGGTTCTGATACGTATTCCAGGAGTTCTAGAGACAATCTGCCATTCCCCTGGTCTGTTGTTTTGAGCAATGAGACTTTTCATTTTAACACGGGTGTTACACCGGCTTTTTAAAGGCACAGTAAAACATTACTTGGAACCCTGGCCTAACTAACATTTTTATTTCATAGTGTTCTCAATACTTTCATACTGTTCGATAGCTCTACGAAAATGAGTTTTTCAGTGTTTCACCAAAACCTTTTCCCGAAAACGCCAACTCCTTTTGACGGGAAAAATAAATGTAAACAGTGTCACACTCGCTTCTCAGCTGTTTGAACAAGATTTCCCAGTGACAAAATTGTGCTGTTCAGATATTCACTCTATCGGAATATGTATTCCTATTGTGTGAAGCACATTTCTAAATATTTCCCTAGTCTGGAGTCGTAAGTTCTGAGTGCTACACACCAAATTGTCCAGTGTTTGAAGCTCATTCATTGTGAATAGCCAACATTACTACACTGTGACCATAACCCTGTCCCTATCAATCTAACCCAAACCCTAAACCTAGCCCACACCTGAGCCTGAACGCTACCTAGCCCAAAACCTTATCCTAACCCTAACCATGAACAGAGCCCCAATCTCTCTAACCCTAATACCAGAACTAATCTCGATGACGTCATCACTCCCAGCTGGTCCCCTGGCCAAATCATTATCACCTGGGATCAATTAAGCCTGCCCACGTGGCCCCTCCCCCTTGGTGACGTCATCACATCCGTTTAATGGCCTAACCAGGCTTCTTTCAAAATCGCCAACTCATTGTCCCGGAATAATAAATGTAACCAGTATCCAACTCGGTTCTATGTTCTTTGAACACGATTTCCTTGTCAGGAAACAATGTGTTACAGATATTAAGGCCCTTTATTCACGTATTCCTAGTGTTTGAAGCACTTTCTTAGATATTAACCTAGGTTA
The DNA here is from genome assembly GCA_030846915.1 of Cnephaeus nilssonii. NCBI lineage: Eukaryota > Metazoa > Chordata > Mammalia > Chiroptera > Vespertilionidae > Cnephaeus > Cnephaeus nilssonii. The sequence continues at coordinate 1,989 of JAULJE010000223.1, forward strand.
TCATTGTGAATTTCCCGAGTTGGAGTCTCTCTCTTCCAGTGTCTCAAGCTTTTTCATTGTGAATTCTAATTTGGTAAAACAACCTTTTTTACAAATATACCAGCACTTTCAACATTATTACCACTTGACAGTCTATCCTACCTTTCACAGCGCTTTGGATACAAATTCTCAGTATTTCAAAATTCAGTAGAGATGTTCGGGTTCTAAAACGTATTCCAGGAGTTCTAGAGACACTCTGCCATTCCCCTGGTCTGTTGTTTTGAGCAATGAGACTTTTCATTTTAACACGGGTGTCATACACCGGCTTTTTAAAGGCACAGTAAAACATTACTTGGAACCCTAGCCTAACTAACATTTTTATTTCATAGTGTTCTCAATACTTTCATACTGTTCGATAGCTCTACGAAAATGAGTTTTTCAGTGTTTCACCAAAACCTTTTCCCGAAAACGCCAACTCCTTTTGACGGGAAAAATAAATGTAAACAGTGTCACACTCGCTTCTCAGCTGTTTGAACAAGATTTCCCAGTGACAAAATTGTGCTGTTCAGATATTCAGTCTATTGGAATATGTATTCCTATTGTGTGAAGCACATTTCTAAATATTTCCCTAGTCTGGAGTCGTAAGTTCTGAGTGCTACACACCAAATTGTCAGTGATTGAAGCTCATTCATTGTGAATAGCCAACATTACTAACACTGTGACCGAACCCTGTCCCTAACCCTCTAACCCAAACCCTAAACCTAGCCCACACCTGAGCCTGAACGCTACCTAGCCCAAAACCTTATCCTAACCCTAACCATGAACAGAGCCCCAATTCTCTAACCCTAATACCAGAACTAATCTCGATGACGTCATCACTCCCAGCTGGTCCCCTGGCCAAATCATTATCACCTGGGATCAATTAAGCCTGCCCACGTGGCCCCTCCCCCTTGGTGACGTCATCACATCCGTTTAATGGCCTAACCAGGCTTCTTTCAAAATCGCCAACTCATTGTCCCGGAATAATAAATGTAACCAGTATCCAACTCGGTTCTATGTTCTTTGAACACGATTTCCTTGTCAGGAAACAATGTGTTACAGATATTAAGGCCCTTTATTCACGTATTCCTAGTGTTTGAAGCACTTTCTTAGATATTAACCTAGGTTATCATTGTGAATTTCCCGAGTTGGAGTCTCTCTCTTCCAGTGTCTCAAGCTTTTTCATTGTGAATTCTAATTTGGTAAAACAACCTTTTTTACAAATATACCAGCACTTTCAACATTATTACCACTTGACAGTCTATCCTACCTTTCACAGCGCTTTGGATACAAATTCTCAGTATTTCAAAATTCAGTAGAGATGTTCGGGTTCTAAAACGTATTCCAGGAGTTCTAGAGACACTTGCCATTCCCCTGGTCTGTTGTTTTGAGCAATGAGACTTTTCATTTTAACACGGGTGTCACACCGGCTTTTTAAAGGCACAGTAAAACATTACTTGGAACCCTAGCCTAACTAACTTTTTATTTCATAGTGTTCTCAATACTTTCATACTGTTCGATAGCTCTACGAAAATGAGTTTTTCAGTGTTTCACCAAAACCTTTTCCCGAAAACCCAACTCCTTTTGACGGGAAAAATAAATGTAAACAGTGTCACACTCGCTTCTCAGCTGTTTGAACAAGATTTCCCAGTGACAAAATTGTGCTGTTCAGATATTCAGTCTATTGGAATATGTATTCCTATTGTGTGAAGCACATTTCTAAATATTTCCCTTAGTCTGGAGTCGTAAGTTCTGAGTGCTACACACCAAATTGTCGAGTGTTTGAAGCTCATTCATTGTGAATAGCCAACATTACTACACTGTGACCGAACCCTGTCCCTATCAATCTAACCCAAACCCTAAACCTAGCCCACACCTGAGCCTGAACGCTACCTAGCCCAAAACCTTATCCTAACCCTAACCATGAACAGAGCCCCAATTCTCTAACCCTAATACCAGAACTAATTCGATGACGTCATCACTCCCAGCTGGTCCCCTGGCCAAATCATTATCACCTGGGATCAATTAAGCCTGCCCACGTGGCCCCTCCCACTTGGTTTCGTCATCACATCCGTTTAAGCCTAACCAGGCTTCTTTCAAAATCGCCAACTCATTGTCCCGGAATAATAAATGTAACCAGTATCCAACTCGGTTCTATGTTCTTTGAACACGATTTCCTTGTCAGGAAACAATGTGTTACAGATATTAAGGCCCTTTATTCACGTATTCCTAGTGTTTGAAGCACTTTCTTAGATATTAACCTAGGTTATCATTGTGAATTTCTCGAGTTGGAGACTCTCTCTTCCAGTGTCTCAAGCTTTTTCATTGTGAATTCTAATTTGGTAAAACAACCTTTTTTACAAATATACCAGCACTTTCAACAATATTACCACTTGACAGTCTATCCTACCTTTCACAGCGCTTTGGATACAAATTCTCAGTATTTTAAAATTCAGTAGAGATGTTCGGGTTCTGATACGTATTCCAGGAGTTCTAGAGACAATCTGCCATTCCCCTGGTTGTTGTTTTGAGCAATGAGACTTTTCATTTTAACACGGGTGTTACACCGGCTTTTTAAAGGCACAGTAAAACATTACTTGGAACCCTGGCCTAACTAACATTTTTATTTCATAGTGTTCTCAATACTTTCATACTGTTCGATAGCTCTACGAAAATGAGTTTTTCAGTGTTTCACCAAAACCTTTTCCCGAAAACGCCAACTCCTTTTGACGGGAAAAATAAATGTAAACAGTGTCACACTCGCTTCTCAGCTGTTTGAACAAGATTTCCCAGTGACAAAATTGTGCTGTTCAGATATTCACTCTATCGGAATATGTATTCCTATTGTGTGAAGCACATTTCTAAATATTTCCCTAGTCTGGAGTCGTAAGTTCTGAGTGCTACACACCAAATTGTCCAGTGTTTGAAGCTCATTCATTGTGAATAGCCAACATTACTACACTGTGACCATAACCCTGTCCCTATCAATCTAACCCAAACCCTAAACCTAGCCCACACCTGAGCCTGAACGCTACCTAGCCAAAACCTTATCCTAACCCTAACCATGAACAGAGCCCCAATCTCTAACCCTAATACCAGAACTAATCTCGATGACGTCATCACTCCCAGCTGGTCCCCTGGCCAAATCATTATCACCTGGGATCAATTAAGCCTGCCCACGTGGCCCCTCCCACTTGGTGACGTCATCACATCCGTTTAATGCCTAACCAGGCTTCTTTCAAAATCGCCAACTCATTGTCCCGGAATAATAAATGTAACCAGTATCCAACTCGGTTCTATGTTCTTTGAACACGATTTCCTTGTCAGGAAACAATGTGTTACAGATATTAAGGCCCTTTATTCACGTATTCCTAGTGTTTGAAGCCCTTTCTTAGATATTAACCTAGGTTATCATTGTGAATTTCCCGAGTTGGAGTCTCTCTCTTCCAGTGTCTCAAGCTTTTTCATTGTGAATTCTAATTTGGTAAAACAACCTTTTTTACAAATATACCAGCACTTTCAACATTATTAGCACTTGACAGTCTATCCTACCTTTCACAGCGCTTTGGATACAAATTCTCAGTATTTCAAAATTCAGTAGAGATGTTCGGGTTCTGAAACATATTCCAGGAGTTCTAGAGACACATTGCCATTCCCCTGGTCTGTTGTTTTGAGCAATGAGACTTTTCATTTTAACACGGGTGTCACACCGGCTTTTTAAAGGCACAGTAAAACATTACTTGGAACCCTAGCCTAACTAACATTTTTATTTCATAGTGTTCTCAATACTTTCATACTGTTCGATAGCTCTACGAAAATGAGTTTTTCAGTGTTTCACCAAAACCTTTTCCCGAAAACGCCAACTCCTTTTGACGGGAAAAATAAATGTAAACAGTGTCACACTCGCTTCTCAGCTGTTTGAACAAGATTTCCCAGTGACAAAATTGTGCTGTTCAGATATTCAGTCTATTGGAATATGTATTCCTATTGTGTGAAGCACATTTCTAAATATTTCCTAGTCTGGAGTCGTAAGTTCTGAGTGCTACACACCAAATTGTCGAGTGTTTGAAGCTCATTCCTTGTGAATAGCCAACATTACTAACACTGTGACCGAACCCTGTCCCTATCACTCTAACCCAAACCCTAAACCTAGCCCACACCTGAGCCTGAACGCTACCTAGCCCAAAACCTTATCCTAACCCTAACCATGAACAGAGCCCCAATTCTCTAACCCTAATACCAGAACTAATTTCGATGACGTCATCACTCCCAGCTGGTCCCCTGGCCAAATCATTATCACCTGGGATCAATAAGCCTGCCCACGTGGCCCCTCCCACTTGGTTCGTCATCACATCCGTTTAGCCTAACCAGGCTTCTTTCAAAATCGCCAACTCATTGTCCCGGAATAATAAATGTAACCAGTATCCAACTCGGTTCTATGTTCTTTGAACACGATTTCCTTGTCAGGAAACAATGTGTTACAGATATTAAGGCCCTTTATTCACGTATTCCTAGTGTTTGAAGCACTTTCTTAGATATTAACCTAGGTTATCATTGTGAATTTCCCGAGTTGGAGTCTCTCTCTTCCAGTGTCTCAAGCTTTTTCATGTGAATTCTAATTTGGTAAAACAACCTTTTTTACAAATATACCAGCACTTTCAACATTATTACCACTTGACAGTCTATCCTACCTTTCACAGCGCTTTGGATACAAATTCTCAGTATTTTCAAAATTCAGTAGAGATGTTCGGGTTCTGAAACGTATTCCAGGAGTTCTAGAGACATCTGCCATTCCCCTGGTCTGTTGTTTTGAGCAATGAGACTTTTCATTTTAACACGGGTGTCATACCGGCTTTTTAAAGGCACAGTAAAACATTACTTGGAACCCTAGCCTAACTAACATTTTTATTTCATAGTGTTCTCAATACTTCATACTGTTCGATAGCTCTAGAAAATGAGTTTTTCAGTGTTTCCACCAAAACCTTTTCCGAAAACGCCAACTCCTTTTGACGGGAAAAATAAATGTAAACAGTGTCACACTCGCTTCTCAGCTGTTTGAACAAGATTTCCCAGTGACAAAATTGTGCTGTTCAGATATTCACTCTATTCGGAATATGTATTCCTATTGTGTGAAGCACATTTCTAAATATTTCCCTAGTCTGGAGTCGTAAGTTCTGAGTGCTACACACCAAATTGTCAGTGTTTGAAGCTCATTCATTGTGAATAGCCAACATTACTACACTGTGACCGTAACCCTGTCCTATCATCTAACCCAAACCCTAAACCTAGCCCACAACCTGAGCCTGAACGCTACCTAGCCCAAAACCTTATCCTAACCCTAACCATGAACAGAGCCCCAATTCTCTAACCCTAATACCAGAACTAATCTCGATGACGTCATCACTCCCAGCTGGTCCCCTGGCCAAATCATTATCACCTGGATCAATTAAGCCTGCCCACGTGGCCCCTCCCCCTTGGTGACGTCATCACATCCGGTTTAATGGCCTAACCAGGCTTCTTTCAAAATCGCCAACTCATTGTCCGGAATAATAAATGTAACTATCCAACTCGGTTCTATGTTCTTTGAACACGATTTCCTTGTCAGGAAACAATGTGTTACAGATATTAAGGCCCTTTATTCACGTATTCCTAGTGTTTGAAGCACTTTCTTAGATATTAACCTAGGTTATCATTGTGAATTTCCCGAGTTGGAGCTCTCTCTTCCAGTGTCTCAAGCTTTTTCATTGTGAATTCTAATTTGGTAAAACAACCTTTTTTACAAATATACCAGCACTTTCAACATTATTACACTTGACAGTCTATCCTACCTTTCACAGCGCTTTGGATACAAATTCTCAGTATTTCAAAATTCAGTAGAGATGTTCGGGTTCTAAACGTATTCCAGGAGTTCTAGAGACACTCTGCCATTCCCCTGGTCTGTTGTTTTGAGCAATGAGACTTTTCATTTTAACACGGGTGTCATACCGGCTTTTTAAAGGCACAGTAAAACATTACTTGGAACCCTAGCCTAACTAACATTTTATTTCATAGTGTTCTCAATACTTTCATACTGTTCGATAGCTCTAGAAAATGAGTTTTTCAGTGTTTCACCAAAACCTTTTCCCGAAAACGCCAACTCCTTTTGACGGGAAAAATAAATGTAAACAGTGTCACACTCGCTTCTCAGCTGTTTGAACAAGATTCCCAGTGACAAAATTGTGCTGTTCAGATATTCAGTCTATTGGAATATGTATTCCTATTGTGTGAAGCACATTTCTAAATATTTCCCTAGTCTGGAGTCGTAAGTTCTGAGTGCTACACACCAAATTGTCGAGTGTTTGAAGCTCATTCATTGTGAATAGCCAACATTACTACACTGTGACCTAACCCTGTCCTATACTCTAACCCAAACCCTAAACCTAGCCCACACCTGAGCCTGAACGCTACCTAGCCCAAAACCTTATCCTAACCCTAACCATGAACAGAGCCCCAATTCTCTAACCCTAATACCAGAACTAATCTCGATGACGTCATCACTCCCAGCTGGTCCCCTGGCCAAATCATTATCACCTGGGATCAATTAAGCCTGCCCACGTGGCCCCTCCCCCTTGGTGACGTCATCACATCCGTTTAATGGCCTAACCAGGCTTCTTTCAAAATCGCCAACTCATTGTCCCGGAATAATAAATGTAACCAGTATCCACAACTCGGTTCTATGTTCTTTGAACACGATTTCCTTGTCAGGAAACAATGTGTTACAGATATTAAGGCCCTTTATTCACGTATTCCTAGTGTTTGAAGCACTTTCTTAGATATTAACCTAGGTTATCATTGTGAATTTCCCGAGTTGGAGTCTCTCTCTTCCAGTGTCTCAAGCTTTTTCATTGTGAATTCTAATTTGGTAAAACAACCTTTTTTACAAATATACCAGCACTTTCAACATATTACCACTTGACAGTCTATCCTACCTTTCACAGCGCTTTGGATACAAATTCTCAGTATTTAAAATTCAGTAGAGATGTTCGGGTTCTGAAACGTATTCCAGGAGTTCTAGAGACATCTGCCATTCCCCTGGTCTGTTGTTTTGAGCAATGAGACTTTTCATTTTAACACGGGTGTTACCGGCTTTTTAAAGGCACAGTAAAACATTACTTGGAACCCTAGCCTAACTAACATTTTTATTTCATAGTGTTCTCAATACTTTCATACTGTTCGATAGCTCTAGAAAATGAGTTTTTCAGTGTTTCACCAAAACCTTTTCCCGAAAACGCCAACTCCTTTTGACGGAAAAATAAATGTAAACAGTGTCACACTCGCTTCTCAGCTGTTTGAACAAGATTTCCCAGTGACAAAATTGTGCTGTTCAGATATTCATCTATTGGAATATGTATTCCTATTGTGTGAAGCACATTTCTAAATATTTCCCTAGTCTGGAGTCGTAAGTTCTGAGTGCTACACACCAAATTGTCCAGTGATTGAAGCTCATTCATTGTGAATAGCCAACATTACTACACTGTGACCTAACCCTGTCCCTAACTCTAACCCAAACCCTAAACCTAGCCCACACCTGAGCCTGAACCTACCTAGCCCAAAACCTATCCTAACCCTAACCATGAACAGAGCCCCAATTCTCTAACCCTAATACCAGAACTAATCTCGATGACGTCATCACTCCCAGCTGGTCCCCTGGCCAAATCATTATCACCTGGGATCAATTAAGCCTGCCCACGTGCCCCTCCCCTTGGTGACGTCATCACATCCGTTTAATGGCCTAACCAGGCTTCTTTCAAAATCGCCAACTCATTGTCCCGGAATAATAAATGTAACCAGTATCCAACTCGGTTCTATGTTCTTTGAACACGATTTCCTTGTCAGGAAACAATGTGTTACAGATATTAAGGCCCTTTATTCACGTATTCCTAGTGTTTGAAGCACTTTCTTAGATATTAACCTAGGTTATCATTGTGAATTTCCCGAGTTGGAGTCTCTCTCTTCCAGTGTCTCAAGCTTTTTCATTGTGAATTCTAATTGGTAAAACAACCTTTTTTACAAATATACCAGCACTTTCAACATTATTACCACTTGACAGTCTATCCTACCTTTCACAGCGCTTTGGATACAAATTCTCAGTATTTAAAATTCAGTAGAGATGTTCGGGTTCTGAAACGTATTCCAGGAGTTCTAGAGACATCTGCCATTCCCCTGGTCTGTTGTTTTGAGCAATGAGACTTTTCATTTTAACACGGGTGTATAACCGGCTTTTTAAAGGCACAGTAAAACATTACTTGGAACCCTAGCCTAACTAACATTTTTATTTCATAGTGTTCTCAATACTTTCATACTGTTCGATAGCTCTAGAAAATGAGTTTTTCAGTGTTTCACCAAAACCTTTTCCCGAAAACGCCAACTCCTTTTGACGGGAAAAATAAATGTAAACAGTGTCACACTCGCTTCTCAGCTGTTGAACAAGATTTCCCAGTGACAAAATTGTGCTGTTCAGATATTCAGTCTATTGGAATATGTATTCCTATTGTGTGAAGCACATTTCTAAATATTTCCCTAGTCTGGAGTCGTAAGTTCTGATGCTACACACCAAATTGTCGAGTGTTGAAGCTCATTCATTGTGAATAGCCAACATTACTACACTGTGACCATAACCCTGTCCCTATCAATCTAACCCAAACCCTAAACCTAGCCCACACCTGAGCCTGAACGCTACCTAGCCCAAAACCTTATCCTAACCCTAACCATGAACAGAGCCCCAATTCTCTAACCCTAATACCAGAACTAATCTCGATGACGTCATCACTCCCAGCTGGTCCCCTGGCCAAATCATTATCACCTGGGATCAATTAAGCCTGCCCACGTGGCCCCTCCCCCTTGGTGACGTCATCACATCCTGGTTTTAATGGCCTAACCAGGCTTCTTTCAAAATCGCCAACTCATTGTCCCGGAATAATAAATGTAACCAGTATCCAACTCGGTTCTATGTTCTTTGAACACGATTTCCTTGTCAGGAAACAATGTGTTACAGATATTAAGGCCCTTTATTCACGTATTCCTAGTGTTTTTAAGCACTTTCTTAGATATTAACCTAGGTTATCATTGTGAATTTCCCGAGTTGGAGTCTCTCTCTTCCAGTGTCTCAAGCTTTTTCATTGTGAATTCTAATTTGGTAAAACAACCTTTTTTACAAATATACCAGCACTTTCAACATTATTACCACTTGACAGTCTATCCTACCTTTCACAGCGCTTTGGATACAAATTCTCAGTATTTCAAAATTCAGTAGAGATGTTCGGGTTCTGAAACGTATTCCAGGAGTTCTAGAGACACTCTGCCATTCCCCTGGTCTGTTGTTTTGAGCAATGAGACTTTTCATTTTAACACGGGTGTCATACCGGCTTTTTAAAGCACAGTAAAACATTACTTGGAACCCTAGCCTAACTAACATTTTATTTCATAGTGTTCTCAATACTTTCATACTGTTCGATAGCTCTAGGAAAATGAGTTTTCAGTGTTTCACCAAAACCTTTTCCCGAAAACGCCAACTCCTTTTGACGGGAAAAATAAATGTAAACAGTGTCACACTCGCTTCTCAGCTGTTTGAACAAGATTTCCCAGTGACAAAATTGTGCTGTTCAGATATTCATCTATTGGAATATGTATTCCTATTGTGTGAAGCACATTTCTAAATATTTCCCTAGTCTGGAGTCGTAAGTTCTGAGTGCTACACACCAAATTGTCGAGTGTTGAAGCTCATTCATTGTGAATAGCCAACATTACTACACTGTGACCGTAACCCTGTCCCTAACCCTCTAACCCAAACCCTAAACCTAGCCCACACCTGAGCCTGAACGCTACCTAGCCCAAAACCTTATCCTAACCATGAACAGAGCCCCAATTCTCTAACCCTAATACCAGAACTAATCTCGATGACGTCATCACTCCCAGCTGGTCCCCTGGCCAAATCATTATCACCTGGGATCAATTAAGCCTGCCCACGTGGCCCCTCCCCCTTGGTGACGTCATCACATCCGGTTTAATGGCCTAACCAGGCTTCTTTCAAAATCGCCAACTCATTGTCCCGGAATAATAAATGTAACCAGTATCCAACTCGGTTCTATGTTCTTTGAACACGATTTCCTTGTCAGGAAACAATGTGTTACAGATATTAAGGCCCTTTATTCACGTATTCCTAGTGTTTGAAGCACTTTCTTAGATATTAACCTAGGTTATCATTGTGAATTTCCCGAGTTGGAGTCTCTCTCTTCCAGTGTCTCAAGCTTTTTCATTGTGAATTCTAATTTGGTAAAACAACCTTTTTTACAAATATACCAGCACTTTCAACATTATTACCACTTGACAGTCTATCCTACCTTTCACAGCGCTTTGGATACAAATTCTCAGTATTTCAAAATTCAGTAGAGATGTTCGGGTTCTAAAACGTATTCCAGGAGTTCTAGAGACACTCTGCCATTCCCCTGGTCTGTTGTTTTGAGCAATGAGACTTTTCATTTTAACACGGGTGTCATACCGGCTTTTTAAAGGCACAGTAAAACATTACTTGGAACCCTAGCCTAACTAACATTTTTATTTCATAGTGTTTCTCAATACTTTCATACTGTTCGATAGCTCTAGGAAAATGAGTTTTTCAGTGTTTCACCAAAACCTTTTCCCAAAACGCCAACTCCTTTTGACGGGAAAAATAAATGTAAACAGTGTCACACTCGCTTCTCAGCTGTTTGAACAAGATTTCCCAGTGACAAAATTGTGCTGTTCAGATATTCAGTCTATTGGAATATGTATTCCTATTGTGTGAAGCACATTTCTAAATATTTCCCTAGTCTGGAGTCGTAAGTTCTGAGTGCTACACACCAAATTGTCGAGTGATTGAAGCTCATTCATTGTGAATAGCCAACATTACTACACTGTGACCGTAACCCTGTCCCTACACTCTAACCCAAACCCTAAACCTAGCCCACACCTGAGCCTGAACGCTACCTAGCCCAAAACCTTATCCTAACCCTAACCATGAACAGAGCCCCAATTCTCTAACCCTAATACCAGAACTAATCTCGATGACGTCATCACTCCCAGCTGGTCCCCTGGCCAAATCATTATCACCTGGGATCAATTAAGCCTGCCCACGTGGCCCCTCCCCCTTGGTGACGTCATCACATCCGGTTTAATGGCCTAACCAGGCTTCTTTCAAAATCGCCAACTCATTGTCCCGGAATAATAAATGTAACCAGTATCCAACTCGGTTCTATGTTCTTTGAACACGATTTCCTTGTCAGGAAACAATGTGTTACAGATATTAAGGCCCTTTATTCACGTATTCCTAGTGTTTGAAGCACTTTCTTAGATATTAACCTAGGTTATCATTGTGAATTTCCCGAGTTGGAGTCTCTCTCTTCCAGTGTCTCAAGCTTTTTCATTGTGAATTCTAATTTGGTAAAACAACCTTTTTTACAAATATACCAGCACTTTCAACATTATTACCACTTGACAGTCTATCCTACCTTTCACAGCGCTTTGGATACAAATTCTCAGTATTTCAAAATTCAGTAGAGATGTTCGGGTTCTAAACGTATTCCAGGAGTTCTAGAGACACTCTGCCATTCCCCTGGTCTGTTGTTTTGAGCAATGAGACTTTTCATTTTAACACGGGTGTCATACCGGCTTTTTAAAGGCACAGTAAAACATTACTTGGAACCCTAGCCTAACTAACATTTTTATTTCATAGTGTTCTCAATACTTTCATACTGTTCGATAGCTCTAGAAAATGAGTTTTTCAGTGTTTCACCAAAACCTTTTCCCGAAAACGCCAACTCCTTTTGACGGGAAAAATAAATGTAAACAGTGTCACACTCGCTTCTCAGCTGTTTGAACAAGATTTCCCAGTGACAAAATTGTGCTGTTCAGATATTCAGTCTATTGGAATATGTATTCCTATTGTGTGAAGCACATTTCTAAATATTTCCCTAGTCTGGAGTCGTAAGTTCTGAGTGCTACACACCAAATTGTCGAGTGATTGAAGCTCATTCATTGTGAATAGCCAACATTACTACACTGTGACCTAACCCTGTCCCTATCACTCTAACCCAAACCCTAAACCTAGCCCACACCTGAGCCTGAACCCTACCTAGCCCAAAACCTTATCCTAACCCTAACCATGAACAGAGCCCCAATTCTCTAACCCTAATACCCGAACTAATCTCGATGACGTCATCACTCCCAGCTGGTCCCCTGGCCAAATCATTATCACCTGGGATCAATTAAGCCTGCCCACGTGGCCCCTCCCCCTTGGTGACGTCATCACATCCGGTTTAATGGCCTAACCAGGCTTCTTTCAAAATCGCCAACTCATTGTCCCGGAATAATAAATGTAACCAGTATCCAACTCGGTTCTATGTTCTTTGAACACGATTTCCTTGTCAGGAAACAATGTGTTACAGATATTAAGGCCCTTTATTCACGTATTCCTAGTGTTTGAAGCACTTTCTTAGATATTAACCTAGGTTATCATTGTGAATTTCCCGAGTTGGAGTCTCTCTCTTCCAGTGTCTCAAGCTTTTTCATTGTGAATTCTAATTTGGTAAAACAACCTTTTTTACAAATATACCAGCACTTTCAACATTATTACCACTTGACAGTCTATCCTACCTTTCACAGCGCTTTGGATACAAATTCTCAGTATTTCAAAATTCAGTAGAGATGTTCGGGTTCTAAAACGTATTCCAGGAGTTCTAGAGACACTCTGCCATTCCCCTGGTCTGTTGTTTTGAGCAATGAGACTTTTCATTTTAAACACGGGTGTCATACCGCTTTTTAAAGGCACAGTAAAACATTACTTGGAACCCTAGCCTAACTAACATTTTTATTTCATAGTGTTCTCAATACTTTCATACTGTTCGATAGCTCTAGGAAAATGAGTTTTTCAGTGTTTCACCAAAACCTTTTCCCGAAAACGCCAACTCCTTTTGACGGAAAAATAAATGTAAACAGTGTCACACTCGCTTCTCAGCTGTTTGAACAAGATTTCCCAGTGACAAAATTGTGCTGTTCAGATATTCAGTCTATTGGAATATGTATTCCTATTGTGTGAAGCACATTTCTAAATATTTCCTAGTCTGGAGTCGTAAGTTCTGAGTGCTACACACCAAATTGTCGAGTGATTGAAGCTCATTCATTGTGAATAGCCAACATTACTACACTGTGACCGTAACCCTGTCCCTAACCCTCTAACCCAAACCCTAAACCTAGCCCACACCTGAGCCTGAACCTACCTAGCCCAAAACCTTATCCTAACCCTAACCATGAACAGAGCCCCAATTCTCTAACCCTAATACCAGAACTAATCTCGATGACGTCATCACTCCCAGCTGGTCCCCTGGCCAAATCATTATCACCTGGGATCAATTAAGCCTGCCCACGTGGCCCCTCCCCCTTGGTGACGTCATCACATCCGGATTAATGGCCTAACCGCCTTCTTTCAAAATCGCCAACTCATTGTCCCGGAAAAATAAATGTAACCAGTATCCAACTCGGTTCTATGTTCTTTGAACACGATTTCCTTGTCAGGAAACAATGTGTTACAGATATTAAGGCCCTTTATTCACGTATTCCTAGTGTTTGAAGCACTCTTCTTAGATATTAACCTAGGTTTCATTGTGAATTTCCCGAGTTGGAGTCTCTCTCTTCCAGTGTCTCAAGCTTTTTCATTGTGAATTCTAATTTGGTAAAACAACCTTTTTTACAAATATACCAGCACTTTCAACATTATTACCACTTGACAGTCTATCCTACCTTTCACAGCGCTTTGGATACAAATTCTCAGTATTTCAAAATTCAGTAGAGATGTTCGGGTTCTGAAACGTATTCCAGGAGTTCTAGAGACACTCTGCCATTCCCTGGTCTGTTGTTTTGAGCAATGAGACTTTTCATTTTAACACGGGTGTCATACGGCTTTTTAAAGGCACAGTAAAACATTACTTGGAACCCTAGCCTAACTAACATTTTTATTTCATAGTGTTCTCAATACTTTCATACTGTTCGATAGCTCTAGGAAATGAGTTTTTCAGTGTTTCACCAAAACCTTTTCCCGAAAACGCCAACTCCTTTTGACGGGAAAAATAAATGTAAACAGTGTCACACTCGCTTCTCAGCTGTTTGAACAAGATTTCCCAGTGACAAAATTGTGCTGTTCAGATATTCAGTCTATTGGAATATGTATTCCTATTGTGTGAAGCACATTTCTAAATATTTCCCTAGTCTGGAGTCGTAAGTTCTGAGTGCTACACACCAAATTGTCGAGTGTTTGAAGCTCATTCATTGTGAATAGCCAACATTACTACACTGTGACCTAACCCTGTCCCTATCACTCTAACCCAAACCCTAAACCTAGCCCACACCTGAGCCTGAACGCTACCTAGCCCAAAACCTTATCCTAACCCTAACCATGAACAGAGCCCCAATTCTCTAACCCTAATACCAGAACTAATCTCGATGACGTCATCACTCCCAGCTGGTCCCCTGGCCAAATCATTATCACCTGGGATCAATTAAGCCTGCCCACGTGGCCCCTCCCCCTTGGTGACGTCATCACATCCGTTTAATGGCCTAACCAGGCTTCTTTCAAAATCGCCAACTCATTGTCCCGGAATAATAAATGTAACCAGTATCCAACTCGGTTCTATGTTCTTTGAACACGATTTCCTTGTCAGGAAACAATGTGTTACAGATATTAAGGCCCTTTATTCACGTATTCCTAGTGTTTGAAGCACTTTCTTAGATATTAACCTAGGTTATCATTGTGAATTTCCCGAGTTGGAGTCTCTCTCTTCCAGTGTCTCAAGCTTTTTCATTGTGAATTCTAATTTGGTAAAACAACCTTTTTTACAAATATACCAGCACTTTCAACATTATTACCACTTGACAGTCTATCCTACCTTTCACAGCGCTTTGGATACAAATTCTCAGTATTTCAAAATTCAGTAGAGATGTTCGGGTTCTGAAACGTATTCCAGGAGTTCTAGAGACACTCTGCCATTCCCTGGTCTGTTGTTTTGAGCAATGAGACTTTTCATTTAACACGGGTGTCATACCGGCTTTTTAAAGGCACAGTAAAACATTACTTGGAACCCTAGCCTAACTAACATTTTTATTTCATAGTGTTCTCAATACTTTCATACTGTTCGATAGCTCTAGGAAAATGAGTTTTTCAGTGTTTCACCAAAACCTTTTCCCGAAAACGCCAACTCCTTTTGACGGAAAAATAAATGTAAACAGTGTCACCTCGCTTCTCAGCTGTTTGAACAAGATTTCCCAGTGACAAAATTGTGCTGTTCAGATATTCAGTCTATTGGAATATGTAATTCCTATTGTGTGAAGCACATTTCTAAATATTTCCCTAGTCTGGAGTCGTAAGTTCTGAGTGCTACACACCAAATTGTCGAGTGTATTGAAGCTCATTCATTGTGAATAGCCAACATTACTACACTGTGACCTAACCCTGTCCCTACACTCTAACCCAAACCCTAAACCTAGCCCACACCTGAGCCTGAACGCTACCTAGCCCAAAACCTTATCCTAACCCTAACCATGAACAGAGCCCCAATTCTCTAACCCTAATACCAGAACTAATCTCGATGACGTCATCACTCCCAGCTGGTCCCCTGGCCAAATCATTATCACCTGGGATCAATTAAGCCTGCCCACGTGGCCCCTCCCCCTTGGTGACGTCATCACATCCGGTTTAATGGCCTAACCAGGCTTCTTTCAAAATCGCCAACTCATTGTCCCGGAATAATAAATGTAACCAGTATCCAACTCGGTTCTATGTTCTTTGAACACGATTTCCTTGTCAGGAAACAATGTGTTACAGATATTAAGGCCCTTTATTCACGTATTCCTAGTGTTTGAAGCACTTTCTTAGATATTAACCTAGGTTATCGTAGGAATTTCCCGAGTTGGAGTCTCTCTCTCCCAGTGTCTCAAGCTTTTTCATTGTGAATTCTAATTTGGTAAAACAACCTTTTTTACAAATATACCAGCACTTTCAACATTATTACACTTGACAGTCTATCCTACCTTTCACAGCGCTTTGGATACAAATTCTCAGTATTTCAAAATTCAGTAGAGATGTTTGGGTTCTGAAACGTATTCCAGGAGTGCTAGAGACACTCTGCCATTCCCCTGGTCTGTTGTTTTGAGCAATGAGACTTTTCATTTTAACACGGGTGTCATACCGGCTTTTTAAAGGCACAGTAAAACATTACTTGGAACCCTAGCCTAACTAACATTTTTATTTCATAGTGTTCTCAATACTTTCATACTGTTCGATAGCTCTAGGAAAATGAGTTTTTCAGTGTTTCCCCAAAACCTTTTCCCGAAAACGCCAACTCCTTTTGACGGAAAAAATAAATGTAAACAGTGTCACACTCGGTTCTCAGCTGTTTGAAAAGATTACAAAGTGACAAAATTGTGCTGTTCAGATATTCATCTATTGGAATATGTATTCCTATTGTGTGAAGCACATTTCTAAATATTTCCCTAGTCTGGAGTCGTAAGTTCTGAGTGCTACACACCAAATTGTCGAGTGTTTGAAGCTCATTCATTGTGAATAGCCAACATTACTACACTGTGACCTAACCCTGTCCCTATCACTCTAACCCAAACCCTAAACCTAGCCCACACCTGAGCCTGAACGCTACCTAGCCCAAAACCTTATCCTAACCCTAACCATGAACAGGCCCCAATTCTCTAACCCTAATACCAGAACTAATCTCGATGACGTCATCACTCCCAGCTGGTCCCCTGGCCAAATCATTATCACCTGGGATCAATTAAGCCTGCCCACGTGGCCCCTCCCCTTGGTGACGTCATCACATCCGGTTTAATGGCCTAACCAGGCTTCTTTCAAAATCGCCAACTCATTGTCCCGAATAATAAATGTAACCAGTATCCAACTCGGTTCTATGTTCTTTGAACACGATTTCCTTGTCAGGAAACAATGTGTTACAGATATTAAGGCCCTTTATTCACGTATTCCTAGTGTTTGAAGCACTTTCTTAGATATTAACCTAGGTTATCATTGTGAATTTCCCGAGTTGGAGTCTCTCTCTTCCAGTGTCTCAAGCTTTTTCATTGTGAATTCTAATTTGGTAAAACAACCTTTTTTACAAATATACCAGCACTTTCAACATTATTACCACTTGACAGTCTATCCTACTTTCACAGCCTTTGGATACAAATTCTCAGTATTTCAAAATTCAGTAGAGATGTTCGGGTTCTGAAACGTATTCCAGGAGTTCTAGAGACACTCTGCCATTCCCTGGTCTGTTGTTTTGAGCAATGAGACTTTTCATTTTAACACGGGTGTCATACCGGCTTTTTAAAGGCACAGTAAAACATTACTTGGAACCCTAGCCTAACTAACATTTTTATTTCATAGTGTTCTCAATACTTTCATACTGTTCGATAGCTCTAGGAAAATGAGTTTTTCAGTGTTTCACCAAAACCTTTTCCCGAAAACGCCAACTCTTTTGTCGGGAAAAAATAAATGTAAACAGTGTCACACTGGCTTCTCAGCTGTTTGAACAAGATTTCCCAGTGACAAAATTGTGCTGTTCAGATATTCAGTCTATTGGAATATGTATTCCTATTGTGTGAAGCACATTTCTAAATATTTCCCTAGTCTGGAGTCAGTAAGTTCTGAGTGCTACACACCAAATTGTCGAGTGATTGAAGCTCATTCATTGTGAATAGCCAACATTACTACACTGTGACCGTAAGCCTGTCCCTAACCCTCTAACCCAAACCTAAACCTAGCCCACCACCTAGGCCAAACACCCTAACCATGAACAGAGCCCCAATTCTCTAACCCTAATACAGAACTAATCTGATGACGTCATCACTCCCGCTGGTCCCTGGCCAAATCATTATCACCTGGGATCAATTAAGCCTGCCCACGTGGCCCCTCCCCCTTGGTGACGTCATAACATCCGGTTATAATGGCCTAACCAGGTTTCTTTCAAAATCGCCAACTCAATGTCCCGGAATAATAAATGTAACCAGTATCCAACTCGGTTCTATGTTCTTTGAACACGATTTCCTTTCAGGAAACAATGTGTTACAGATATTAAGGCCCTTTATTCACGTATTCCTAGTGTTTGAAGCACTTTCTTAGATATTAACCTAGGTTATCATTGTGAATTTCCCGAGTTGGAGTCTCTCTCTTCCAGTGTCTCAAGCTTTTTCATTGTGAATTCTAATTTGGTAAAACAACCTTTTTTACAAATATACCAGCACTTTCAACATTATTAGCACTGACAGTCTATCCACTTTCACAGCGCTTTGGATACAAATTCTCAGTATTTCAAAATTCAGTAGAGATGTTCGGGTTCTAAAACGTATTCCAGAGTTCTAGAGACACTCTGCCATTCCCCTGGTCTGTTGTTTTGAGCAATGAGACTTTTCATTTTAACACGGGTGTCATACCGGCTTTTTAAAGGCACAGTAAAACATTACTTGGAACCCTAGCCTAACTAACATTTTATTTCATAGTGTTCTCAATACTTTCATACTGTTCGATAGCTCTAGGAAAATGAGTTTTTCAGTGTTTCACCAAAACCTTTTCCCGAAAACGCCAACTCCTTTTGACGGGAAAAATAAATGTAAACAGTGTCACACTCGCTTCTCAGCTGTTTGAACAAGATTACAAAGTGACAAAATTGTGCTGTTCAGATATTCAGTCTATTGGAATATGTATTCCTATTGTGTGAAGCACATTTCTAAATATTTCCCTAGTCTGGAGTCGTAAGTTCTGAGTGCTACACACCAAATTGTCGAGTGTTGAAGCTCTTTCATTGTGAATAGCCAACATTACTACACTGTGACCCTAACCCTGTCCCTATCACTCTAACCCAAACCCTAAACCTAACCCACACCTGAGCCTGAACGCTACCTAGCCCAAAACCTTATCCTAACCCTAACCAAGAACAGAGCCCCAATTCTCTAACCCTAATACCAGACTAATCTCGATGACGTCATCACTCCCAGCTGGTCCCCTGGCCAAATCATTATCACCTGGGATCAATTAAGCCTGCCCACGTGGCCCCTCCCCCTTGGTGACGTCATCACATCCGGTTAATGGCCTAACCAGCCTTCTTTCAAAATCGCCAACTCATTGTCCCGGAATAATAAATGTAACCAGTATCCAACTCGGTTCTATGTTCTTTGAACACGATTTCCTTCAGGAAACAATGTGTTACAGATATTAAGGCCCTTTATTCACGTATTCCTAGTGTTTGAAGCACTTTCTTAGATATTAACCTAGGTTATCATTGTGAATTTCCCGAGTTGGAGTCTCTCTCTTCCAGTGTCTCAAGCTTTTTCATTGTGAATTCTAATTTGGTAAAACAACCTTTTTTACAAATATACCAGCACTTTCAACATTATTACCACTTGACAGTCTATCCTACCTTTCACAGCGCTTTGGATACAAATTCTCAGTATTTCAAAATTCAGTAGAGATGTTCGGGTTCTAAACGTATTCCAGGAGTTCTAGAGACACTCTGCCATTCCCTGGTCTGTTGTTTTGAGCAATGAGACTTTTCATTTTAACACGGGTGTCATACCGGCTTTTTAAAGGCACAGTAAAACATTACTTGGAACCCTAGCCTAACTAACATTTTTATTTCATAGTGTTCTCAATACTTTCATACTGTTCGATAGCTCTAGGAAAATGAGTTTTTCAGTGTTTCACCAAAACCTTTTCCCGAAAACGCCAACTCCTTTTGACGGGAAAAATAAATGTAAACAGTGTCACACTCGCTTCTCAGCTGTTTGAACAAGATTTCCCAGTGACAAAATTGTGCTGTTCAGATATTCAGTCTATTGGAATATGTATTCCTATTTGTGAAGCACATTTCTAAATATTTCCCTAGTCTGGAGTCGTAAGTTCTGAGTGCTACACACCAAATTGTCGAGTGATTTGAAGCTCATTCATTGTGAATAGCCAACATTACTACACTGTGACCGTAACCCTGTCCCTAACCCTCTAACCCAAACCCTAAACCTAGCCCACACCTGAGCCTGAACGCTACCTAGCCCAAAACCTTATCCTAACCCTAACCATGAACAGAGCCCCAATTCTCTAACCCTAATACCAGAACTAATCTCGATGACGTCATCACTCCCGCTGGTCCCTGGCCAAATCATTATCACCTGGGATCAATTAAGCCTGCCCACGTGGCCCCTCCCCCTTGGTGACGTCATCACATCCGGTTTAATGGCCTAACCAGGCTTCTTTCAAAATCGCCAACTCATTGTCCCGGAATAATAAATGTAACCAGTATCCAACTCGGTTCTATGTTCTTTGAACACGATTTCCTTGTCAGGAAACAATGTGTTACAGATATTAAGGCCCTTTATTCACGTATTCCTAGTGTTTGAAGCACTTTCTTAGATATTAACCTAGGTTATCATTGTGAATTTCCCGAGTTGGAGTCTCTCTCTTCCAGTGTCTCAAGCTTTTTCATTGTGAATTCTAATTTGGTAAAACAACCTTTTTTACAAATATACCAGCACTTTCAACATTATTACCACTTGACAGTCTATCCTACCTTTCACAGCGCTTTGGATACAAATTCTCAGTATTTCAAAATTCAGTAGAGATGTTCGGGTTCTAAAACGTATTCCAGGAGTTCTAGAGACACTCTGCCATTCCCCTGGTCTGTTGTTTTGAGCAATGAGACTTTTCATTTTAACACGGGTGTCATACCGGCTTTTTAAAGGCACAGTAAAACATTACTTGGAACCCTAGCCTAACTAACATTTTTATTTCATAGTGTTCTCAATACTTTCATCTGTTCGATAGCTCTAGGAAAATGAGTTTTTCAGTGTTTCACCAAAACCTTTTCCCGAAAACGCCAACTCCTTTTGACGGGAAAAATAAATGTAAACAGTGTCACACTCGCTTCTCAGCTGTTTGAACAAGATTTCCCAGTGACAAAATTGTGCTGTTCAGATATTCAGTCTATTGGAATATGTATTCCTATTGTGTGAAGCACATTTCTAAATATTTCCCTAGTCTGGAGTCGTAAGTTCTGAGTGCTACACACCAAATTGTCGAGTGATTGAAGCTCATTCATTGTGAATAGCCAACATTACTACACTGTGACCTAACCCTGTCCCTACACCTCTAACCCAAACCCTAAACCTAGCCCACACCTGAGCCTGAACGCTACCTAGCCCAAAACTTATCCTAACCCTAACCATGAACAGAGCCCCAATTCTCTAACCCTAATACCAGAACTAATCTCGATGACGTCATCACTCCCAGCTGGTCCCCTGGCCAAATCATTATCACCTGGGATCAATTAAGCCTGCCCACGTGGCCCCTCCCCCTTGGTGACGTCATCACATCCGGTTTAATGGCCTAACCAGGCTTCTTTCAAAATCGCCAACTCATTGTCCCGGAATAATAAATGTAACCAGTATCCAACTCGGTTCTATGTTCTTTGAACACGATTTCCTTGTCAGGAAACAATGTGTTACAGATATTAAGGCCCTTTATTCACGTATTACCTAGTGTTTGAAGCACTTTCTTAGATATTAACCTAGGTTATCATTGTGAATTTCCCGAGTTGGAGTCTCTCTCTTCCAGTGTCTCAAGCTTTTTCATTGTGAATTCTAATTTGGTAAAACAACCTTTTTTACAAATATACCAGCACTTTCAACATTATTACCCCTTGACAGTCTATCCAACTTTCACAGCGCTTTGGATACAAATTCTTAGTATTTCAAAATTCAGTAGAGATGTTCGGGTTCTAAAACGTATTCCAGGAGTTCTAGAGGCACTCTGCCATTCCCCTGGTCTGTTGTTTTGAGCTATGAGACTTTTCATTTTAACAGGGTGTCATACCGGCTTTTTAAAGGCACAGTAAAACATTACTTGGAACCCTAGCCTAACTAACATTTTTATTTCATAGTGTTCTCAATACTTTCATACTGTTTCGATAGCTCTAGGAAAATGATTTTTTTTAGTGTTTTCCCAAAACCTTTTCCCGAAAACGCCAACTCCTTTGACGGGAAAAATAAATGTAAACAGTGTCACACTCGTTCTCAGCTGTTTTGAACAAGATTACAAAGTGACAAAATTGTGCTGTTCAGATATTCATCTATTGGAATATGTATTCCTATTGTGTGAAGCACATTTCTAAATATTTCCCTAGTCTGGAGTCGTAAGTTCTGAGTGCACACACCAAATTGTCGAGTGTTTGAAGCTCATTCATTGTGAATAGCCAACATTACTACACTGTGACCCTAACCCTGTCCCTATCACTCTAACCCAAACCCTAAACCTAACCCACACCTGAGCCTGAACGCTACCTAGCCCAAAACCTTATCCTAACCCTAACCATGAACAAGCCCCAATTCTCTAACCCTAATACCAGACTAATCTCGATGACGTCATCACTCCCAGCTGGTCCCCTGGCCAAATCATTATCACCTGGGATCAATTAAGCCTGCCCACGTGGCCCCTCCCCCTTGGTGACGTCATCACATCCGGTTTAATGGCCTAACCAGCTTCTTTCAAAATCGCCAACTCATTGTCCCGAATAAATAAATGTAAAACCCGTATCCAACTCGGTTCTATGTTCTTTGAACACGATTTCCTTGTCAGGAAACAATGTGTTTTCAGATATTAAGGCCCTTTATTCACGTATTCCTAGTGTTTGAAGCACTTTCTTAGATATTAACCTAGGTTATCATTGTGAATTTCCCGAGTTGGAGTCTCTCTCTTCCAGTGTCTCAAGCTTTTTCACTGTGAATTCTAATTTGGTAAAACAACCTTTTTTACAAATATACCAGCACTTTCAACATTATTACCATTGACAGTCTATCCTACCTTTCACAGCGCTTTGGATACAAATTCTCAGTATTTCAAAATTCAGTAGAGATGTTCGGGTTCTAAAACGTATTCCAGGAGTTCTAAAAGACACTCTGCCATTCCCCTGGTCTGTTGTTTTGAGCAATGAGACTTTTCATTTTAACACGGGTGTCATAACCGGCTTTTAAAGGCAACAGTAAAAACATTACTTGGAACCCAGCCTAACTAACATTTTTATTTCATAGTGTTCTCAATACTTTCATACTGTTCGATAGCTCTAGGAAAATGAGTTTTTCAGTGTTTCACCAAAACCTTTTCCCGAAAACGCCAACTCCTTTTGTCGGGAAAAATAAATGTAAACAGTGTCACACCCGGCTTCTCACTGTTTGAACAAGATTTCCCAGTGACAAAATTGTGCTGTTCAGATATTCATCTATTGGAATATGTATTCCTATTGTGTGAAGCACATTTCTAAATATTTCCCTAGTCTGGAGTCATAAGTTCTGAGTGCTACAAAACCAAATTGTCGAGTGATTGAAGCTCATTCATTGTGAATAGCCAACATTACTACACTGTGACCGTAAGCCTGTCCCTAACCCTCTACCCCAAACCCTAAACTAGCCCACACCTGAGCCAGAACACCCTAACCATGAACAAGCCCCAATTCTCTAACCCTAATATCAGAACTAATCTTGATGACGTCATCACTCCCCGCTGGTCCCCTGGCCAAATCATTATCACCTGGGTCAATTTAAACCTGCCCACCTGGCCCCTCCCCCTTGTGGGCGTCATACATCCGTTTTAATGGCCTAACCAGGTTTTTTTCAAATCGCCAACTCAATGTCCCGGAATAATAAATTTAACCAGTATCCAACTCGGTTCTATGTTCTTTGAACACGATTTCCTTTTCAGGAAACAATGTGTTACAGATATTAAGGCCCTTTATTCACGTATTCCTAGTGTTTGAAGCACTTTCTTAGATATTA